>CM062809.1:991968584-992261235 GCA_031772625.1 Pinus tabuliformis
GGTGTCCTTTTGGTTTCTTTCTGAGGAACTTACCCTGTAAATTCCTACATGGTATCAGAGCTATTTGAGGCCGCGTCCATTGGTGATCCAAATCTGAAGCGGTAGAACTGCATCCGACTGTCGTTTCCTAGATCTACGTTTCTGATGCTTTCGGCCGAGAGACTGCTCTTTGTGTTGGAAGCACTGTTCCAGTGAGGAACCCCTTTCTTTCACGCGAAAAGTTTCGGTAGCCCTAGCTGCGTCATTTTTAAGATCTGAGTATACAGTTTTATTTGCAGTTTACAGTTATTTTTCTCTCTTTTATTTTTTTTTTATTTTAGCCTTTTTATTACCGGATCTATACCTTTCATTTCTGCGTATGCTCTTTGCCCTGCGACTCTGTGCGATCTGGGCAAATCAAAACAGAAAAAGGATTTTTCTCATGCGTATGCTCTTTTCCCTGCGCCTTAGTGTGATCTCGGAAAATCAGAAACATTGAGAAAATATTTAGTTTCCGGCTAAAGCTAACTTTGAGCTGCAAGTTCATTTTTTTAAAATATTTAGTTTTTTCGGCTAAAGCTAACTTCGAGCCGTAAGGTTCGTTTTCTTTGCATGTCCGTGTTGGGTTTTGTGTTTTTTGTTTTGTAGAAAAAGAGCTTTCTCAAGCAAGCACGCAACCAAAGCATCCCCCCCCCCCCCCTCTCTCTCTCTCTCTCTCTCAAATTTTTTGTATAGCTCAATTGTTCAAAGCTATTTTAAGAGAGTAGAGGTCTTGGGTTCAAGTCTCCATTTTTTGGGGGCAGATTTTTCATTTCCCGCACATTCCGCACTTCGTCGGCGACTTCATCAATTTTTTTTCAAAAAGCCATAACTTCTTCATCCGAAGCCGTTTTCAGAGCTGTTTTTTTTCCAGCCTAATTTTTTCGAGATCTATCCATTGGAACACTTAGTTTCAGCATCTTTAGCTTCAGTTTTCGTTGAAATGGAAAGTCAATACCAAGTTACCTTGACAACACCAACTACTTCCAATGGTTGTCCTACATTGAGGATTTACTTAGAAGTAAAGGTCTCTACAGAATAGCCTCAGGCCAAGAAAAGAAACCGAAGATGAAGATAAGGCTGCTAAATGGGAAAATAGGCAAGATCAAGCACGTGGATTGATAGGGATGTCTATTTCTCCAGATCTTAGATTCCATATTGCAGAACTTGATACTCCTGATGAAGCAATGAAACAAATCAATAAAGTTTTTGGGATTAAAAATGAACTTAGAGCCCATCAACTTGAAAATGAGTTGCTTACATTGGACCCTAATAATTTTTCTTGCATTGAAGATTTCTTGTCCAAGTTCAAGACCCTTAGATATCTCTTGGAAGGTGTTAAGGTTAAGAAAGAAGATAGTAACCTTATCTATTCCATCTTACTAAGTTGGGACCAGCCTACTCTGTGTTTGTTTCCACCTTCCATTCTACAACAGAAAGCCTTCATTTCTCAAGGAAAAGACTACAAGTCCCCTTCCTTTGACTCTTTTTGTGATTCTTTAATAAGAGAACAAGAAAAACTCTTACACCTTGGTCTTCTTAATCTTGGAAACTCTTCCAAGAAAGCGTTAGCCGCCCAGCAGCAACCAAATTCAAAGAATCCTAAGAAGTCATATCCTAAAAAGAATGGTCCTAAACCAAACAAGGGTCCTAAGAAATCTCAGCCTCAAAATGAAAAATCATTTCAACAAAATGATAAGACAAATAAAAACAAATGGAAGAAGACTGATAGACATTGCAACTTTTGTAATCGAGATGGCCACTTAGAATCCAAATGCTTTAAGAAGATGGAAGCCTTGGAAGCAGCGATGAAGAAACATAACATCCATGTGGAGCATTCTTCAACTTCAACTTCATCTTCAGGAATGGCACTTTCTGCATGTGGTTGTCAATCATCTCGGTCTGGTTATGCATTAAATGTATCTTCTTCTTCTCATTCTCATGAGTGGCTCATTGATTCTGGAGCTTCTTATCACATGGCCAAAAACAAAGCCATGTTTTCTTCTTTAAATGATTGTAACACCAAAAATATATATGTTGGTGATGATAGATCTCTTAGTGTTGTAGGGACTGGAACTGTTCATCTAGACAATGGTCAGTTTAATGATGTATTATGTGTTCCAACCTTATCCTGCAACCTTCTATCTGTATATCAGATAACTCATTCAGGTGAAGGTAAAATCGTTGAATTTTCACCTCATGATGTTGTAATCAAGGATCTAAAAGATCCTAAACAGATTTTAGCTACTGGCATTGCTGATGATTCTACAAGGTTGTATAAGTTTCACAACTTTGGGTCATCAAATCTTCCCTCAGTATTTGTTGCTCATAACGATGAAGTGAGCAAACTTTGGCATGAGCGATTTGGTCACTTAAACTATCGCTCCCTTCAGCATCTATGTAAAGAAAATATGGTGACAGGTCTTCCTATGGTATCTTGCAGAGATGGTGTTTGTTCCGGATGTGTACTCGGAAAACATCATCGGGACAGTTTTGAAAAACGTGCCTCTTGGCACGCCTCAGCCCTTTACAGCTTGTGCATAGTGATTTATGTGGTCCACTTCCAGTTGTTTCATTCTCTGGCTGCAAGTATTTCTTAACTTTCATTGATGATTTCTCCAGACGCACTTGGGTATACTTCTTAAAACTCAAGAGTGAAGTATTTAACACATTTTTGGCCTTCAAGGCCTTTGTTGAAAAACAATCTGGACATCAAATTCTTAAGCTAAGATCTGATAATGGCGGAGAATATGTTAAAAACACATTCATCAACTTTTGCACTGAGAATGGAATTCAAATGCAACATACTGTTCCATATACTCCACAACAAAATGGTGTAGCTGAAAGGAAGAATCGCACCTTAAAGGAAATGGCTAATTGTATGCTACAATCTAAAGGACTTGGTCTTAGTTTTTGGGCAGAAGCAATTAACTGTGCAAATTACATAATAAATCGCACTCCTACTAAGGCTTTAAAGAATATCACTCCAGAAGAAGCATGGAGCTCAATAAACCAGATGTAAGTCACTTTCGTGTTTTTGGAAGTGAAGCGTGGGCCCATATTCCAGATGAAAAGCATAAAGCTTTAGAACCTAAGAGTGAAAAATGTACTTTTGTTGGATATTCTGAAGATGTCAAAGGCTATAGACTTATTCCATTTAAGTCCAAAAATGTTATCATTAGAAGAGATGTAAAATTTGATGAAAATATATCGGCCTGCGAGCCTAGTCCGGCGGATGTGCCACCTCTCCCTATCTCTTCTACTTTTGAAAACATTTCTTCTTCAGATGATGAAAGTGAGGATGACAATCCTCCCCCACCATCTCAGGATCCTCCTTCAGCTCCTCAGCTTCCAAAATGGGTTCGTGCTACTCGAGATGCAGCAGGTGATCTTGCCGGTGATCCTACAGATCAGCGACACACACGTTCTCAGTTTGACAGAGCCTCTTCTTTACTGGCTCAAGCTCCAGTAAATTATGATCCTGACACCTTTGCAGAAGCTTCAGCCATCCAGATTGGGAAGCAGCTATGAATGAAGAATATCATTCATTATTGGCAAATGATACATGGGATCTTGTTCCTCTACCAAAGGGACGAAAACTTGTTAGATGCAAATGGGTTTACAGAACCAAGTATGGACCAGATGGGAAAGTTGATAAACATAAAGCTCGTCTTGTTGCTAAAGGTTTTTCACAGGTTGAAGGCATTGACTACACTGAAACCTTCTCCCCTATTGCCAAAATGAACTCTATCCGCCTTGTTCTTTCCCTTGCTGCCTCATTCAAATGGGAAGTCCATCAGATGGATGTTAAATCTGCCTTCTTGCATGGGGACTTGCATGAAGAAATCTACATGGAACAACCCATTGGCTTCATAAAAAAAGACTCCAGCCTTGTATTTCAGCTTAAGAAATCCCTTTATGGTCTCAAGCAAGCTCCTCGAGCTTGGTATGCCAAAATGGATAGCTTTCTTTTAGAATCTGGCTTTTCTAGGTGTCATTCTGACAATACTGTCTACACCAAGAAAGTGGGCAAGTCTCTTATCATTCTTGTTCTTTATGTTGATGATCTTATCCTTACCGGTAGTGATCCCAACCTTATAAACCATGTGAAGTCTAGCCTTAAAAAGAAATTTGAAATGACAGACTTAGGACACTTACATTATTTTCTCGGTCTTCAAGTCTTGCAATCCAAGGAGGGTATTTCTCTTTCCCAGTCCAAGTATGCCTGTGATATTCTATGCCACTTTCACATGGAAGACTGTAAGCCAGCCCCTTCTCCCTTTCAGTCTGGAGTCAAACTTTCAGTCACTTGTACTTCTCCTGAAGTTGATGCTACCTTATACCGTCAACTTGTAGGAAAACTTTTGTATTAACCCATACTCATCCTGACCTTTCCTTTGCTGTTGGCCTTGTTGCTCGGTTTATGCAAAACCCACGTGAAAGTCATTGGAAAGCAGCTAAAAGAATACTTCGTTATGTTTGAGGTACAGTTCAGTTTGGGATTCATTACAGTGCCAAAGCATCTCCTCTATTGGTTGGTTTCACTGATTCCGATTGGGCTGGTGACCCTGATGATCGGAAGTCTACTGCAGGTTATGTGTTCACTCTTGGTTCAGGACCTATTACATGGGCTTGCAAGAAACAAGGTGCCATTTCTCTTTCTTCAGCAGAAGCAGAATATCGTGGTGCCGTAGAAGCTAGTAAGGAAGCCTTGTGGCTTCGTCAGATCCTGTCAGAGTTTGGCTTTTAGCAGCAGCATCCGACTACACTTTGGTGTGATAATCAAAGTGCCATTCAGCTATGCAAAGATCCAGTCCAACATCAGCGCAGCAAACACATTGAACTGCACATGCACTTCATCAGAAAGCTCATTCATGACCATGTTCTTGAAGTGCAATATTGTTCAACAGATGATCAAGTTGCAGACATCTTTACAAAGGCTCTCACAGAGGCGAAGTTCACTAAACTTCGATTTATGGTTGGAGTTCAGGAAGTTGTCACTAAGGGGGGATAGGCTCTAGTGCCTCCTTCCTTCTCCTATTGTGTCATATTTGTAAATCCTTCAATCCTATCCCAAGTTGTTCTTAAGGGGGGATGTTAGGATATTCCGACACATAGGAAATAGTTAAGTACAACTTGGTCTAGTATAGAGTTAGGTAAAGTGTGTTTCTTTACCTTGTACATTTTGTAACTTACAATCCGACGGTCACAATATGTAGTGATCTGACGGTTCATTCTCTCCTCGGTATTACCGACACTTGATCCGTGGCTTGACACCCGATTGGTCCATGATTTCTATTTAAAGCGCATGGAGGGTCATTTGTAGGGTAATCCGTCTATGAGAGAAGCATATGTAAATTTTCATTCTTTTATTAATAAATTGCCTGAAGTGGCCGCGTTGGCTCAGGCCGTGGACTGTTTCCCTCTTTGAGGGTTTTAACCACGTCAAAAATATTGGTGTATTGATCTGCGATCTGGTTGTGAGCAGTGTCCTTTGGTGTTTTGTCTGAGAAACTTACCCTGTAAATTCCTACATACCTCTCAGGTAATATTAAATGTAATTCTCCAATGATAAGTTTCATGTGCCCACTTTCATTTACTTTCATTTATTTACTTTTGGTTTCAGTTTTGTGTTTAGTTTTTGCTGATCTTGAACTCTATTTTTACAGGTCTTCATGAACCTTTCACACCTCTACCAGATCAGTTTTGAAGTTCATTCTCTTTTGTTCAATTTTCTTTGAGATTCTTGAAAGAAACAGTAATGATCTTCATCAAATCAGTTAAACTGGGGAGTTTATGAACCTTTTATTTCATGAGCATTACTTTTGCCAGAAAATGGTTGAGATGATTTTTGTAGGATTTTGCTTCGAAACAAGAAAATTTGTAGCAGACAGAAACTTCTCATTTAGCATATTATCTATCATCAGTGTTATTCACCCTCTACATTTTGAAAGAGCCATTTCTTATAACTCTATAAGTAGTCTTGTTGGAGTTTATCTTTTAAATTTGGATTTTTTTCTTTTACCTTTCACCTTTTTCATTTTTATTTTTATTTGTTGATTTCTTTTCTTACTTTACTTTAGGAATTCTTTTCCTTTTTTTTTTCAATTTTGTTTTAATTTTTGTGACTCTGTCATGATTTATGTGAGATGCTTTTTTCCTTGCCCGACAACAATTAGCATACATAGCAAATATTTTAACTCTATCTATCTTAGTGAATTTTATTTATCATTAAAGGCATATATTTATGGAACCATAAAACCATCTTGCTTTAAATAATTTTCATGGAGGAACACACATCCTTTCTAAGTGGTTGAGTTTACTTTTTTAAGGAAAAAACTGATATGAGTTTAACACAATGAATCCCTCCCCCTCCTCATAAAATCCTATAATTGATAGTCGCAAGGAAAGAATTTGGAGTCAACATTATGAAAGTATTATGTCCATTATACATAAGTATCTATTACCATCTCACCTCTTTCACTCAAATACATTATAAACTAAAATCTTGTAAATGCGCTTATCAAAAGGGTGATTAAAAGAGGAAGCATGGGAAATACAAACAAACCCATCGGGGCTATGGATGCTCTCTGGCAGCGAAGTGATGTCAGAGACCAATCATAAAATGGATATATGCTTTATCAAAAACTCATATATGTACCTTCTTCTATTTTTCATATGAGGTAGTTTTAAAACAAAATTTCCCAAATTTGGATTCATGACTTTTGCTTGAATCCTCTTTGAGTACTTACCTTTACAAACCGATATTGCTTAATCTATTTATATGGAACCCATAAAAATGTTTTATTGTTAGACGATTTTCGTGATCTCCATTATTTTTAACCTTTGGGTAAATCAAAGTTCATTCTCTAACCAAATATAATTGGTTCTTCCCAGTGTGTCACCATTACTGTAGGGAAAACCCCAACACCCCCTATTTTTTACTTATTTACTTCAAATAATGGGGACCCTTTCCATTAATTTTTGGCAAAACCGTTTATGATTTTCATTTGAGTTAATTGTCTTACAATTTTGCCATTTGTTCATTGAATTTATATTTTGATTATTTGATTGAATTCGACTTTTCACTAGCTTTCCATCGATACTTGTTTTGCCTCATTTGGTTAACCGGTTTGTAAATAACACTCCTTTGAAGTTTGATTATTTTTGTCGCATGAGTTAATAAATGTAAAAAATGTATACTATTTCAATTTTTTGCAATTAAAATAGTCATTCATTGTAAATATTAACTCTTAGTTAATTCTTACTAATTTTTTCATTTTTCACTAACAGTCCTATAAAATGACCAAGCCAAATTATAGAGCAATTGAAAAATGTGTTTTGGGTTCTCGGTAATTTACTCCAATTTATTATTTTAAACAGATTTCCAAAACCTGAAAGCTCAAAATTGCAAAGTGGTTGTAGTGCAATTTGTAGAATATGTAATTCCACGCGGGCCTCACTCCACATCACCTCCTTCCTTTCAAACTCGTCGATTTAAAATTTTCAATTTTTAAAATCGTCGATATTCCGATATTGCATCTTGACTTATTTGCATTTTGGTTGTGCACATATTTTTTGCGATATAACAAAACTCTGAAATTCTAATAGTGATTTTGAAAATTTATGCGATGGGTTATTTTTTATTTAACATAAAAATTTTGATTGACCTCATTGTGCCTCCTGACTATGTGACCTCACACACCCTCCACCTCACCTCCTTATCCCTACACCTCACCCTCCTTATCCCTCCATAAGTCATCTTCATTCACCTTCCATTTAAGATTCCTCATTAACAAGCTACGTAAAATGTTTGATTTTATATGTTTGGTTTGAGATTGTTAATAATTTGTTTTTAATAAAATAAAATGTTATAATAATATTATAATAACTATATTTTAATTATAATAATTTATTATAATTTTAATATAATTTAAATTATAATATAAAAATATTTTAATTAAAATTTTAAATCATTTTTATATTAATTAATTTTTGTTTACAATTAATTTTGTAATTAATTGAGATTAATAACATAATTGTAATTAATTAGTATTAATTAATTAATAACTATAATTTAATTTAGCAATATGAGAGCGGAGTTGCTCTGGCGATTCGTCGGCGATCTGTCAGGGTTCAGGGTGTTCGCAGAGTTTGTGCACTATGGACGACTGCAAAGGGGGGAGCTCCACTCCCTCCTATCGGCAGGCGGTAGCCAACAGGGGCAAAAAACCATTGGAGAACGACAGGGGGCCTTCAGAAGGAAGGAAGGAAAGCAGTGAAGAGGATCAAGACGGCACTAAACTAAGGGGGAATAACAACACTAAGGACAACGAGGAAGAAGACAAGGAACAGGGCGGAAAAGAAAAAGCTCAAAAAGGACCATGTAAACCCAAAGCTGCGGTCACACCCAGAGTGGTCTTAAATGACCTTGCGTTGCAGGCGCACAGGGACCACATGCAGACTTATGCAATCATCTGCAAATTCATGGGTTTATGGCCCACTAAGAAAGCTTTACAGATGTGGATCAAATACCACTGGAAACCGAAAGGAAGCATTGACCTTCATCTGGGTTCAAAGGGTTTCTTTACTGTGGTATTTTCTAACATTGAAGACAAGGACAGAGTGTTTGAAGGAGGGCCTTACTTTTTTGCTGCAGCAGGCCTTTATATGCGACCATGGACTATGAATTTTGTTCTGGAACGGGAGACTTTTACTTCAGTCCCGGTTTGGGTAAGACTCTATTCTCTACCTCTGGATTACTGGCAAACATAATCCTTATCTGCCATAGGAAATAAGCTAGGATGTTTTGTCAAAGCTTCTGAGGCCACTAGAAGGGGAAAGTACACTTCCTTCGCTAGAATATGTGTGGAGATGGATCTCTCTGGAGCCCTACCGGATGAGATTATCTTGGAAGTGTTTGATGAAGAGTGGGTACAAACAGTAGATTATGAACACATACCATTCAGATGTCACAAATGCCATGAACATGGGCACCTAGTCAGAGACTGCCCTCTCAGCAAAATAGAAAATAGGAACACAACTGATACTATGAAAGAGACTGATAGCTTTCACAAAGTGGCACACAAAGAAAAAGGAAGCAAAAGAAGGACAAAGACACAAAAATCAGGAGGACAACAAACCAGTCGGAACAGGTTCCAAGTTCTCGAAGAGGAAGAAGGAGTTACAAAAGCAGATCACACAGAAGTAGCTACGCCAGGGGAGGAGGGGACAACAGGAGACACTGATCAAATACAAGATAATATTAAACAGAAAGAAACTATGATGAATGAAACATAGCAGGAGATGGACCATGAAATGACCCAGAGTGAGATGGAAATGGAGGACCTTGAACTACAAGAGATACTGGAGAAAGAGAACCTAGATCTAGAAGGTTTCTTGGATCAAGGAACTAGGGAAGGCATAGATTCGTTACCACCAGAGGAGTCCAGCAGAGTTCAACAATTGTTCTTATGGAAAACTCAGACCAAAGGAATGAAGGGGCAAAGAAACAAGGAAAAGCTGGGCAGCGAAGGTGTGACAACGATGAAAACCACACCAGGATTAGCATCCAGAAACCCAGGAAAAAAAAGAGGCAGGAAAAAACAGAATGAGCTTTTGATGGAATGTGGAAAGCTAATGATAGATTCAGGTAAGATGAAAGACCTAACCAGCTACTCCTTCACAAATCTTTAATTATGAAGTTTACTTCTTGGAATATTAGGGGTCTAGGTAGTAAAAGAAAACAAATAATTCTAAATAATATAATGAAACAAGTAGCTCCGGATGTAATCTTCATCCAGGAAACCAAATGTTCCATTCAAAAAATAAAAGAAATCCACAACAAATGGCTGATCAGATTTGAGTTTCTGGAAGTTAAAGCAGAAAATACTGCAGGAGGGCTTCTCACTCTTTGGAATCCCAAAAAATTACGCATAATAGATGCTGAAGCATCTAGAGATTAATTATCTGTGGTCATTCAGCCTGTGGGAGACAAGGAAACCTACTTGCTAACGAATGTGTATGGTCCTCAAAGAATAGATGAGAAACTTAGGTTTCTAAATTCTCTGGAGGATCTCTGAAAAAGACATGCAGGATTACCATGGATTTTGGGTGGTGATTTCAACATGATCAAATCACTTTCGGAGAAAAAAGGGGGAACTAGAATTACAAGTAAAGATTCAGTGGCTTTTCAATCTTTCATAGATAACATGAAGTTAGTGGATATGGTAACAAGTAATGGTATCTTCACATGGAACAACAAACGAGGAGGTGAGTCTCAGGTAGCCTCGAAACTAGACAGATTCATGATCTCAGAGGATCTCATGCTCATAGACAAAGAAATGATAGCGAGAATTCTCCCATTTGGAGGCTCAGATCACTGGCCGGTTCAACTGGAGATGTAGGGCTTTGGAACCCCCAGGAATAGACCTTTTATATTTGAGAACATATGGCTCTCCCACCCATATTTCATTAGTAACATTTCAACCTGGTGGTCAGAAGATTTGAATATTCAAGGCTCAAGAATGTTCCTTCTTCATAAGAGGCTAAAGCACATCAAGCTCAGACTTAAAGACTGGAATAGAAAAGAATTTGGCAATATTTTTGAAGCTAAAAAAGATGTTGAAGATAAAATGTAGGTACTTAATCAAGCCCTTATCATGGATGGCTTTGACAAAGAAATAAGTGATCAGGTTTCCAAATGCCATCAAGACTGGGAGAATTTATGCAAACAAGAGGAAATATATTGGAGACAAAAGTCTCGTGTTCAATGGCTGAAAGAAGGTGAGAGGAATACTAGATTTTTCCATAGGTCCACAATTGAGAATAGAGCCCATAACAAGATCTCCTCAATCAAGGACAAGGATGGTAATTTTCTTGAAACTCATAAGGAGATAGAAGCTGTGCTAGTTCAACACTTCAACGATATTGTTAAAGAAACAATTTCAGATCGAGAATAGGCCATCAAGGATCTTACAAAACATATACCCAGGCTGGTCTCTAGAGAGAATAATTATAACCTTAATAGGCCAGTGACTGAAGAGGAGGTCAACGAAGTACTTAAGGAAATGCAGAATGGTAAGGCTCCAGGCCTTGATGGCTTTAATGTGGATTTTTTCAAATCCTGCTGGAGTATAGTCAAGCAGGACATCCTGAATGTGGTGGAAGATTCTAGAAGGAATAAGACCATTTTGAAAGCACTCAATACCTCCTTTATCTCCCTGAACCCTAAACAAGACTTAGCTCAAACTCCTGATAAGTTTAGACCCATTGCTCTTTGCAATGTGGTTTATAAAATTATTTCTAAGGTGGTGGCCAATCGACTCAAGTCTCTCCTTCCCGCTCTAGTTTCGGTGGAATAATCTTGTTATGTGGAAGGTAGACAGATTCTTGATAATATCATCCAAGCTCATGAAGTTGTGCATTCTCTAACCAGCAATAGGAAGGCAGGAATGATTATGCAATTGGATATAGCTAAAGCCTATGATAAGCTGAATTGGACCTATATTAGGAAAGTTCTTATTGCTTTTGGGTTTGATCATAGCTGGATAAGATGGGTCATGGCCCTGGTCACTTCTGTTAGCTTCTCTATTCTAGTTAATGGCTCTCCCTCAGAGATTTTTATTCCTTCAAGAGGCCTCAGACAACGAGATCCTCTCTTGCCTTTTCTCTTTATCCTCATGATGGAAGGATTGGGCAGGTCTATCAAGCATGCTAAAGATTTGGGGCAGATCAAAGGTCTCCAACTTTCAGATGATGGACTGGCCTTGACGCATCAGCAATTTGTGGATGATACTATGCTACAAGGTATCCCTACGGTCAAAGAAGCTCTCGCATATAAACAAATCCTGTGGGACTTTGCCGAGGCTTCAGGTATGGAGGTAAATCTTTCCAAATCTAAATTTTTTTTCCTCAATACTAATATAGCTATTCAAAGGAATATTTCTAGAATTCTGGGCTTTCAAAGAAACATCCTTCCTTCAAAATATTTGGGAGTGCCTCTTACGGATAAACCTCTAAACAAGAACATTTGGGAGCCGGTTATCAACAAGATGCAGGACAAAATCAAGAAATGGACTATAAGATCTTTAAACTTGGCTGGAAGGCTGGTCCTCACAAAATCTGTTCTTCAAGCAATCCCAGTCTTCATGCTTTCAGCGATCCCAACACCTAAAGGAGTCTTGCAACATTTCAGATCCATTCAAAGAGACTTTCTTTGGGGCAAGGGGGAGGAAAGAAAGAAATGGGATAAAATCTGCAAACCTAAAAACCATGGGGGACTAGGATTGGATGATCTAGAGAATCTTAGCAAGGTTTTAGGGGCAAAATTATGGTGGCGCTGGGTCAAAGATCCAGAAGCACAGTGGGCCGGTATATGGAAAGGTAAATATGCCAGATCTTGGCAGTGGAATGACCACATAAGAATGACTGGAAGCATTAAAGGCTCACAAGTCTGGAACAAAGCCTGGGAGAATAGAGGATTGGTTCAAAAAAATAGCGTTTGGGAAATTAGAGATGGAAATTTGGCCTTATTTTGGGAGGATAAATGGCAACAGGAACCCATACTAATTTCAGAGAACTTTGAGGAACTCAAGAATGAGACAGACTCTAAAGGATTAATTAAGGTAAAAGATTTCTAGGATCACACCAATAGTGCAGGAAAATGGAGAACCTGGAGGCACCTGGAATACAAGGATGGTAGCCCTTTGAAAGAAAAGGTGAACGAGCTTAGGAATTTGATGGAGCAAAGGAGAATATTGGTTACAGAAGTGCAGGACCAACTCAGATGGGGTTTCAATAATGAGGGGTCCTTTAATCTCAAGGAGGCAAAATGTTTACTCCTTGAGCTAGTTTCCCAGGAACCAGACAAGATTTGGTTGAATCTATGGAGGTATCAAGGCTGGATGAAGATCAAACTTTTCATGTGGCTAGTTTATCACAAGAAAATATTAATCTAGTAAAACATCAGGAAGAGGGGAGTCTTAGGGCCTTCCAGATGCCAGCTCTGTGGAGAACAAGAGGAAACTATGGAGCATCTTCTTAACAATTGCAGTTTTACCTCAGGGTTGTGGGATTCGTTTGCAGCCATATTCCAGTAGACTGACAGAAACCAAAGGTGCATCATCAACACACTTACCAAATGGAGACGGATTTTTCAGAGTATGAATATCTTAACATAGCTTGGGCTCTCTTACCAGGCTTTGTCATATGGAATGTCTGGAAAGAAAGGAATAAGAGAATATTCAAGAATGAGAAATGTACCCCCCAATGACTATTTGAACATATCTTACACTAGATTAAGGAAACGGTTGGCACCACTATTAGGACCCCCCCCAAGAACCCTCCTTCAGTTGCAGAGTCGAGGATTCTCAGTCGACTGGGTTTGCAGCGGCTCCTCCCTCAAGTTCGCGGTTGGATGGCCGTAGAGAGGATCTCTGAGCAGGACATCTGGCACCCTCCCCCACAAGGTTTTTTAAAATTTAATATTGATGGGGCTTCAAAAGGCAACCCGAGAACTGCTAGTTTTGGAGGGGCGTTGAGGGATAAAAATGGCAGCATTCGTACCATCTTTCACTACCATTTAGGTAAGGCCACTAACAATATGGCAGAGCTCATGGCTATGGAGCAGTGTCTCGACTTTCTAAAGCAGGATAACAGCCAAAATGTTATTGTTGAAGCTGATTCTAAGCTAATTGTTAACTCTGTCAAAAGAATCAGCTTTGGCACAGCGCCGGAAAAAGTCTCCAAACACTGGAGACTGATCCAGGTCTTTCAAAGGATTCAACAACACCTCCAAAGCCTTCACACAGTCAGATTTAATCATGTGCAAAGATCGGCCAATAAATTGGTAGATATTATGGCCAATCAAGGAGTGATCTGTCTTAAGGGTAAGGTTAAAATGGACTGGTAGGATATGCCTCAGAACAGCTTAAAGACGGTTTGCCATAACCAGGCTGAAGAGGACCGCAGTGTGTTTCAACACAGAGCCTGGGAGGACAATTCCAGATGACTAAGCTACTTATTGAGTTTCAACCCATCTCTCAATCTGGCCCAGGAAATAGGCATTTCACTGTTAGTCTTCGCATCCCAGATAATTTTGGAAACAGAGGATATAGAGACAATATGTGCAAAAGCATTGAGTTCGGAGTTTATTGGCGGAAGGATCGGAATCCGAATTTTTTCGGTGGGAGGAGTGCTGCGGGTTTTGTCGCCTTGGAATCCATACCGCGCTTGAAGCGATTTTCGGCTTATCGCATGCGTTCTAGGCGGAAAGCGGTTTTGAGGTTACGGGAGCGATTCCATTCTTCTATCAACACGTGGCCAAGGGGTGGGTCCGAATACCGCCCTGATCGCGCACTAATGTTTGGTCCACTTGCCCCGTGCGATATGTTTCTTGACCGTTGGATCTATCACGGCAGATCAATGGTCAGGATGGATCGCGCTTGTCAGCGGTTCCGGGGGTTAAGCGTCGAGCAAATTGGCTGCGCGATTTTCTCCTTGGCCATTGGATTTGTTGAGAGGAACAGACAATTCAGATTAAAAAGGAACGACGATAGAGGCATCTGTCCTCGGGCGGGAAGTAAAGTCCCAAGTTCGATGATTGGTGGGCCCGACTTCCTTTTGGATTTTATTTCCTTATCTGTTAGGGCCTGTATGTTTAAGGTGTTATGGGCGCTAGGAGCCAACTCTTTCTGTCTTGCCTCCGCTGATATTGGTGGGGAGGTTTGTTAGGTTTTTTTTCTTTTCTAGTGATTGATTGGACTGTGGCCTCGTTCGTTTGGTTTGTTGTCTCGGTAGACTGCGTGCTGCCTGGGACCCACTTGCCCTCTTTGGCCCTGTACTTTATGTAAATATTTTCCTTTTTAATGATATAGAAGGCTCGACTCTTGCTACAAATGTATGTATATATATATATATATATATATTAATTTAGCAATAGAATTTAATTTAAAATTCCATTAGCCTAGGCAACAAAATTTCAAGAATTCTAGCAATTTTGATTGATCAACTTTAGAGGTTAATAAATTGAGTTTTACATGGCCAAATGAGGCACAGGACGGCTCATTGGATAGATACAATCATGGAGATTATTTATGACCTGGTTGAAAACCCATATTTTATCATTTAATGGGTCTAAAATTCAGCAGAAGATCAAGCTCCGAATTTTTAAACAAAATCAATTTTCTGAGTTTTATTTGCTGCATTCTCATTTGCTCACAACTTCTACTAAGTGTAGATCCATTCATATATGTTATCCTTGACCAATTAGATCCTCATAGGAATAAATAGAAAACTCATATTTCATTTTCATTTAATTATTTAATTAAGTTTTGATTGGATATGTTTTAAATTCCAGATTTGGTATTCTGATTTTATTTTTTGCATTTTAAATTAATTTTTATTTGTTTTTGCAAGAAAATAGTTGAAAATATGAAAAGAAGAAGATCTCAATCAATGAGAATGCTCCAGCGAGAGAAGAATGATGTTTTGGCCCAATGAAAATTGATGGAGCAGATTTATTCTTCAACAAACTTTCTTATTGAGAATTATTTTTATAAATATTATAAATAATAGATTGTAGAATGTATTAGGGGCTTCTCTTCTCTGTAATTTTAGAATTATTAAAAACACTATTGTGATGAGGATTTAGAGTTGTAGGTGCGAGAAGAGAAAATCTCATATCTGGGGATTGTTGAAGATTTCTCTTTTGCATTCTGAATTATTTATGAAGGGCAGAGCTTGCACTATTGCAGCTCTTGTTTTAACAGCAGAAGTTCAAAGCATTGTAAAAGATTGTTGGAGACTAGAGCCGCAGAAACAGATTCAATAAATTGGTATTTATAATACTATTGTTTTAAATACTGGTTTTCTTTTATGATGGAAAAAATGTGTCATTTTATTCATATTTGTGCATTATTATCAATATAAGTAATTTGCCTCAATAATATGTTATTATTTATCTTTGCTCTTATGGGTTCAATTCTGATTTCTGAGTACTATTTGCTCAAAAATCCATCTTTTAATTCTGATTTAACAAACAATAATATTCTGTGAACTATTTCCGTATATTATTGTTTAATTATTCAAGTTATTGATTTAATAATCATCATCATTTTGTGAACTATTTCCTAAATGTTGTTGATTAATTATCTCAGTTAAGAGGTCTATGAACATAATGTGTTTTGGTATTCATAATGTCAGTTAATTGAACTACTTTGTTAGCTTGATATTCATTATAATCCAGACATATTTAAATCCCAATCATTTAAATATCTTTCTTTTGGTTGGGTTAAATCTACATCTTCCTAATCAAGATAGGCTTAGGATTTATTTCCTTTTTGTTTGCATTATAGGATTAATTAGCATTTAGATTTAATTCTATATTCCTTGAAGTCATCTTCCCAAAGAGACAAACTTTAGTTGTGGCTTGGTTGAGCCCTAGATCAGCTTAAGGATCACTTTCTTACCTGATCAACAAGAGGGCAAATCTGATGTCTTTTCTCTATTGGTAGATGAAAGTCATACTTTAAGCCATTGGAGATAGAGAGAAGGTAACTGGACCTAGTTAACTAGTTGGAACCACCATTTCAACGGAAAAGGAGCTTCGTAAGGTCTTGACTGAGTGGTTTCCCTTATATTGTTGTAGGCAGAGAATTTCGAGCCTTCAATAGCAGGGTAATAAGGACTGTCTAAAAATCCAATCACTAGATTATTGGTCATCTTGTGGGGTTGATTCCATTATGATTACTCGTCCAGTTCCTCTTAAAAAATATGAAGGTACTTGATTCTGATCGAGGATACGAAAGTAGGAGCATACCAAATCATTTCACTCAATTAGATAACCTCCCTTCATGGTAACTGAAAGTCTAAAATGCTTTCCCTTGACTTGAAAAAAACATCTGTTGCCTTTGCTTTCAAGAACAATTGTCACAGGATCTAGTTTTATTTCATCAAAAGAAACGATATTAATTTAAAGCATATAGGAAAACAAATGCATCACCAACAATTTCACTACATCAATCATCAACGAATTTACTCATTTTATGATTGCATAATATCATTTTGTTTGGAAGCACATAAACCAGAATTACTAAAAATATAATAAATATTACCAATGTATACTTCAAATTGCACAAAAATCTACTAATAGAAGGATCCTTTATTCAGAAATTGCAATTTTTGCTCAATCCAAGATTGAAACTTATGCCAATTAAGTCTACATTTGGATTCTAGAAACAAAAATCAGGTAGGGTCGGTAGGTGAGAGCATATTAGTAGTTTCCTTTTCACCCAAGTGAATGAGGTTTGAAGAAACTAGTGTTTACATTTCTCCTTGTTGATATTTATGTTATAAAGCAAAGAATCATTGAGAAAAGGCCATAAATATAGGGGAACATTAGGCTTTTCTAAATTTACTAATATTGATATTTTCCCGACTCTATGTGGATTGACTCGGGTGAGTGATCCATCTTACATTTCTTATTTTTTTGTGATTAATTGCTTGTATTGGTTACTGTACTTTGTTTTGGGGATGGAACTCAATGCTCACGGTGATGATTGATTTACATTTCATGGGACTCATTTATGGAAACGGTTGGGCATTGTGTTGTCTAGATCTGTTGCATTTGCAGATTTTGGTAGTACACATGTTTTATTGATTAATTGTGTTGTTGTAGGGACTACGGGTAGATTTTTATGTGTCGGGCTAATGCATGAGGCTAGATGCTCGTGTTTTCTTATGTGATGATGGTGAGAATTAAGATGACACTGGATTTGGGGGTTTGGGTATTGTTTGAATTTTTAATCCCTTTTCTTCAAATTTTATACACATTTTTTGTGGAAATTCCCGCTAGTTTAGGGAGTGGCATCCTTATTGCATCAAGGGAAGCTAGCACACCATGCATTTAGGGTGGGCACATGCATGGGTTTGAAGTATCAAAACACTTATTGTGTGCATATGTGTAAATGTATATTGAATCTATAGGGTGCATTCGTTGCAACACAAACCCATCTAAATCCATATTTGATGTTGGAGACTATAAATGGCCAGTGTATCAAATATTGGATCTCAAATTGGGAAACATGTAGCTTGTCAAGCTCGAGGTGCATATCAAACCCTAGGTGAGATGGGTTTGTGCTAGTAGCTAAAGATCACTATGATCCTAAAGATGGTATTTGTTCTTTGCAGTAATTAGTCTTATGACTTGTCACTTGAGGGCTTGAGGATCCATCCTTCCATGACCAAAGTCCTGCATGATATTATTACAATTGGGTGGTTCTATTCATTTTTCATGAATGAGAATGTATGTTTTCATATCCTATTATGATTTTCATTTTGTGTTGGCAAAACTTTGGGCTCCAATTGTATCTCATTCCCACCTTGGCTTGGGAGGTCGACACCACTCACTTCCAGAATTTTAACGTCACAGCCCATCCCATTTTCTCACCTCATTTGTGTACATGCAACTGTGATTTTGTAGATTAATCCCGTGTGGCCTTCAATGCAATTTGGCTAAGTTGACTCATTCCAGATCCTATCTCTTCACTGTATTCCCAGACACACCTCTCATAGAAGCACTATCTCACATTATTGCAAATTTAGTACTTGTAGAGCCAATGACTAATTCCATTGATTATAGCTTGTTGGAATAGTTTTTGTGATTTCTTGAATATAAGTCTGATCATACATATCAAGCTTTCCTATCTTATCTATCTTGCTAGTTTGTAGTCCCTCAAGAGTTTGAATGAATGCAATCAACTCTTTTTCATGCCAATATGGCCCTGAGTAACGTGTAGTAGTGTACACTTTTCTTTATGTTATAAGCACCCAACTAGTTCATGAAAGGTTGCTTGGTCAAACGTGCACCATCAAAAAATTTCCAAGACCTGATGAAAGATTTTTTGTTAGTTAAGGGATACTTGATGTAGAAGTGCATCAAGTGATTCAGTTGATGTAGTTGCCTAGACATATTGATGACTTACGTTACAGCTGGATGGGAGATCAATCTCTTAGCATTATAGATCGATTACTTACCATTTTACTCTTAAGAATTCGGGTATGTTTTTTTAAAATATTAAATTGCTATATAGTTTATGTATGTTCAGTAATCTTAATCATTTATTATAAATGTCTATTTTTATCTAGACCTCATTGCTTATGTCAATTTTCAAAAACTATTGAATCATAAGTTACTTCTCAATCAAAAAAAGGAGGATAAATATTTTAAACCAACAATGTATGTGCACAAGTCCCTGAGATTGGTTCCTATCATTGTGATGCTCCTCTCCTTATGTGCCCTTTCATTTTACCTTGGTGGTATCTTTTTCTCTGAGAAGAACAAATTCGTTCTAGAATATAAAACATCACTTTCCCCTCTACAAGTTAGCTGCAATGTTGTCGAAGTGAAGTCCATGAAGTTTGAAGAGTGTAGCAATGACTATCAATATTACACTCCATAAACATATAAAAAGGTGTTTGTACTATGATAGATTGCGTTGTAATAATTTTAAGAGTTTGAAACGTAGCTTGCCCGATTTGGACATTTGACTCCTTTGAGGAGCTAGAATTACATAAACCCTCCGATCTGTAAATGATACTCAATTTTCGTTATATTTTGAGCTAAATATTACTAAAATATTAGTTTGTATTTCTTGGTGAATTTACTAAATGACTCAATGCCTATGAGCTATTAGATCTCACAACTAATTGTTTGTTACCAATCAACCACATTAGATGAACTAGTTAGTTTTTCCTTTACTAGCACATAGGATGCACGCTACCTAGTTTGGTATCTATATTGTGATGTGTTGTCCTTTCTAGTCCCATTGACCTATTTTGTTCATTTGTGGACATTAATCTCTTTTTTTTCTAAGACAAGGTTAGTGAAATTCTTGTTAGGTCTTCTTAATGATTTTTTGGTGGAAAAACTTTGCTATTAAAAAACATTTAAGATTATTTTTCGTTGTTAGTTTGTAGTGAAATGATTATTTTAGGTTGTTTTGTATGTTGTTGGCTTAAGGGGGGCTAACCCAGGTTCAGAGTTGTTTGCACCAACCAACAAAACCCTAATTGCTGGCCCTTTCGGCAACAACCTACATAGCGTAGGCTGCAGTCTCACCCGAAGCAGTATTGGGGGATGCTAGAACTAGGTTTCTGCGTCTAGAGACCATGTGATAAGTGGTTTTAAGCCTTTGTAGCTCACATCTGCCTTTGTACAAATTTGTATCTTCCTATGACCCGCTACTGCAAATCTAAGGAAATGGTTTCTAGAGCTTCACGAAGGCCTGCGATCAGACTTTATAGACCTGTAAGAAGCAAACTATCCACTTTCACGCACCAATTAGTAACCCTAGATCTGCCTTCGCGTAGATCTACCCAATTCAACAGAAGTCATAACAGATTCAACATTTGTCTTCGCGAAAACAAATAGCTACTTAGTTCATGCATAAATATTAAAGATTCAGTAGGTTCGCGCAACATTTACACATTATTCCATATAAAACATATCATGGAGCGATAAGACATAACATGAAAAAAAATAATAATAGTACTCATAAGCTAGGTAATTGTCCCAAAATCAGTCTTTATTAAGCTCAACGTTCAGTTTGCAGATTTCTTCTACCCTGCTCACTCAACTGTAGGGGTTTGCGCACTTAGCTGTGGACTTACCAAGGTATCCTGTGCAGTTAGATGTAGGAGCCTTCCCATTTTGCCTAAGTACAGGAAACAAAGCTTTCCTGCCTTAGCACTTACCGAAAACAATCTCTATCTTGACTTAGTTTTTCTTTTTCCTCCCTTTTGTACTCATTATGACTCAACTATATATAGCATTCTTTCTTACAGTACCATGGCCCACGGCCTATGGGTGAGTCTCAAAACCGACCTATTACTTACCCGAACAAGGGGCTAAAGCCCATTTGACTCCTATCTAGGTGCGCGCCCCGCATCCATATTTCACGGAGAATTTACATTCTTTACAAAAACATTTACAAAATTTGGTTAAACTAACCCCAAAAATGACCCTAGGGATCCCATCCCAATAGGCCCCCAATACAAATATGGTGACTCGCACTCGAGTCACTCGGCTGGCACCTTGATATTGTTGTGGAGGCCACCTAACTCAACCTGGAATGTTGCGATATCAGCGACGCTTTGTATTGCGACCTACTACACTTCCTCTACTAATTTCTCTATTGTTGGGCCTTCCACTACTAGGCACATTGTTCTCTATATCTTTTGTAGGATCCTTAACTTTTCCTGAAGTGATAGAGTAAGATCACATGCTTCCTCTATCCAAGGCTATAGTCTGGCCTTGAGCAGGGCCTCTTTCCCCTGTAGCTCTTCCATGTGTGATTGCAACTTCTTTCCTTCTGCAATCACGCGAAGCGTTTTGTTGGCGCCAAAGTGTGCACAGTCACTCTGAATTCATCATACTTGTGTTGTGTCTCCCTGATATTCGTGTTAAGCCTTCGCAATTTCAGGTCCTCCTACATGTTCTTCCATAGCACCATGGCCTGATCAAACATCATCACGCAGTTTGTGATTGCAATATCCAATGTACCCATGTTTTCCCTGATCATTGCCCTGCGTTGCTCCCAGACCTCTAGCAGAGTGGTTGGCTAAAAATTCAACTGAAGCTCTCAGATCTTCATCTGAAAATCGAATGTAACTTTACCTATCTCATCCTTCGACGCATGTACTGCAGTAGCCAATTTTCAAATTTTCCTTGTAGCTGCGGCATCCTCCAGGATGTTCAATTCTGGAACTGATTTGAATGCCTACTCTATTGATGTATACATGCTCTGACTTTGTTCTTGCAACTCCTCCTTTTATTTTAGTGCCCGAGCCTTCTCCGCGAACATTTACTCATTGTTGACTTTGAACTCACTAATGATTGCAATGGCACACTACTCTTGGATCCTGTTGACGGTGCTGGACCCGCCAACATTTAGGGGATCAACCACGTATGAAGTCCCAACTATACCTCACACCATTTGGTGTGGGATTCCCATCCGGTATTGCTACACAGTAATTTGTTGTTGGCCTCATATCCCCTGATAGAATTTGTCTCTGAATGACATCTCCGCTATGTCATACATCAAATAAATATGTCCATATCTTCCCACTCATTCAAGAAGATTAAACAAGTGCTCTCTAGTCTTGAAGATTGACCCTTTTACCCATGTTACTGCATCATCACAAGTAAGCATCATTTTGCTTGCGATGATTCTCTGTGATGAACTATAAGGTCGCAACGTCATTGCAGGGGTACATCTGTTTCTTGTGACGGTTGAATTTTAGGACTCGACGCAAGACCTCAAGATATTTATTGCAACGATGGCTCTACATACACTGCTTCCTTGCGACGTCGTCGCTGAGCCCTAGTGTATGACTTGCGATGATCCAGATATGGCGAATTAGTTCAAACAGAATGCTTCTAGGTGATTCTAGAGATGGTTGTTGGGTCAAGGGAGTTCTCCTTTCCTCCTCTAGGATGGTGGTTCCACCTTTTGAGAAACCTCCTTTGAGGATAAGCTCCTTCTTCCTCATTTTATGGAGGCTCCTCCTCCTATAAAAACACTCCCTATTGCTATGATCAACTAGTTTTTAGATTTGAACAAATTAGCTAGCTTTGGTGTGAGTTTGCAGTGTGAATTGTTGATAGTTTAGCAATTGGTTGTGGATTGCCTTAGCTTTGTATTGGAGCTTGTGGGTGAGAGAGAGTTATCATCCATTTGGGAGACCCTTTTGAGAGTGAATGCTTGAAGAAACATATCAGCTAGACCCTTCGAGAAGGCTTGAGATGTCAAGGCTTGGCTGTAAGCTTTTCTTTTATTCATTTTAATACAATCAATGGTGATTTCCTATGTCTTGTGTAAAATATACTTGATAGCTTATGGTTCCTTGACTCTGTAAGTAAATAGATCATTGTTGTATTATGTCACGTATTCTGTTGTTCTCTTGTGTTGTTTCAGGTAAAATTTCTCATTGAGGAGAAGGAAACGATAGCTGAAGCGGCGCAATGAAAGCTCCATCGAACACCGATTTGAGGTAGGCTCTTTCAACAATGACTGTTTAAGGAAATTAGTTGTTGTTTTGTCTTGCTGTGACTAGACCCACTCTAGGGCTAGAGGGGTTGCCTTTGTCTGCAGAGGGAACATTTCCTACATCACAAGTTGGCGACTCCATTGGGGAGTCCTTTGTATGTTGTCTATTTGTTTGCTCTTGAGTTTTTTTTGGTTTAGTGTCTCTTGAGTTTGGAGCTGAGCCATCAATTTTCTAGGTTACCTGGGTCAATCTGGTAGTCCTTCTCACTGTCCGAGAAATTAGTCTGGTGTCCTTCATGTGTTTTTACTTTGTTTTTTTCTCTTAATTGAGATCATCACTATTTATAGCTTAACAGCTGTGACGACATCGCACCTGTCCTCCTTAGTAAACTTGCATGTCGTAGATAACCCGTCGTACAGTTGCGACAATTCCTAAAATCAGACCGTCGCAGAAGACATGTGTACGCCTCCGACGACGTCGCCCAGTTTCTAGCTTTCTGCTTGCGATGATTTACTTTTCATCTCAAGTTGCTAGTTATAGCCTTGCGACGATTCTTGTACAAGTTGTTTTTACAACTTTACCTCCTAAATCAACCAGTACTACTTGACCCATGTTGTCTCTTGTCTCTCATTAACTTGTTTTGACTACTTTAGGTTAAGGCACCTTCTCTTTGGTTTCATTGAGTGAATCTTGTATTTTCAGACCATGTGACCTCTCTCTTTTCAAGGTTTCATCAAGAAGTCGTTTGCTTGGGTCATTCGTCCCTCCAAGATTCATCCATGACCATCTGATTGATTTGTTTGAGGTTGTTTTACTACTTGTCTTCTTTCTTATTGATCTCTAGTGCTTGGTTATTGAACCAGTTCCTCATATTGATTTGATTTCCACACTATCAAACATAGATCACATTTGTTTGGATCAGTCAGGTTTACACTTGCTTGTTTGTCATTAAAATTCCAAAAATAAAAAATATTGCATTTATACAACATACGAAAGTGAAAGTACATTTGCATTACTGAATTTTCATGATTGAGAAATTAGGAAGCAAAGTTTAAATCTTTCATTAGTAGTTGTGAGATAAGTGTATTTATGCATTGTGTTTCTTAGTGTTTGCATTTTCTTGTCTTGGTTTGTGTTCGCTTGGAAATGAACTCTTTACCCTCCTTTAGGTAGTTGTTCATTGAAAAAAATGGTGCTTTACTCATTGTAGCTGCATCCTAGGAATTGTTGAAATACATTCAGTAGGGCCTGAAAACCGAAACTTAATCCAAGATTAACTCTTATAATCAATTGAATAAACCTAACAATGCATTGGAACTTAACGCACATTATCTAGAGGTCTAGGCTAGAGACGTGCTCCGGTGTCAAACCTAGTCACTATTGTTTTCGCTAAGGTTGGGTGATTCTTCCTTCTGTGATTCAATAGCTGCTAGTACGGACTTGTGCTCCCCATATTGTTGAGTATATATCAGGAGACCCCACTAGGTTACCATCCTATCATCCATAGGAAGCCGAGTCTACCGCCTTACGGACCGTAACACACTGAACACAACATTCGGGAAGATTGACTGTCGTACGAAAAGTCCTTGGTCATTTCTCTTTCATTTGATCACCAAGGTGTATATGCAGTTTTGCGGTTTGTTTGGTAAACCTCTTGTCTAGTACTCCAGAGTAGTCACTTTCATTCCTTTTCGACTCCTTAAAAGAAAAGGATCATCTGAGCACTTGTCCTTTCAAGCTCATTAAATATTCGAAGGTGACTAGAGTCATCTTTTGTCCTTTTTCTCAACTCTTTAAATATGAAAAGGTCAATTTATGTTCCTGTGTCATAAAATTTATTCGACCACGCTCACATTTTCCCTGTTAATCTTGACTGTGTTTTGGTTCGCGTCGAGTTGTGACCCTACTCGATTATCTCTTTTTCCGAGATCTTGAGTTAAGTCATCCTAGCGGAATCACTGATCCCGTCCCCTGTAGCAAGCGACCATGACTCTGCATCTCCTGCCGCTTCTGAGGTATCAGCTGTTAGTGATACCCTTCCTTTTATCCTGAGTATTCAAACTCTTGACTCTCGAGCTCCAGGAGGAGACTCTTACGATATCAATTTGAATCCTATTTGGGAACCTTCAAAAGAGGACTTCCTGGTTACTCCCCCTAGTGTTTCGGCTGCAATGTCCTCTTCCGACATGGATGAGACGATCCCTGTGTTCGGTGAAGAGAACCTTGTGTGAAGTGGCGAAATTCCTCTTCCCACGGAGGGTTTCCCCTTTCACTCAGCTCTTGGCATGACATTGCCCCTACGCTATCATGCCTTGTCTGATGTCATGAGTTCCATGTCTCTTAATTCGAGTTCTATGTGGTCTTGTACTATAGCTCCGACCTCAGAGCCTTTCGTACCTTGGATTCACAATGTGTCGGTCACCTCTATTCTATCAATGCCTACTGTCTGTGTGGCCTCTACAGCTCCTGCTGTTAGTGTCGTTGCTGCATCCTCGGTGGTTACCACTGTTGCTGGTCCCTCAGTTGGTCCCACTAGCGGTGGTCCTTCAGTCTCGGCATTTGGAGTCGTAAATCCCATCGGTAGTATTCCACTCTCTTACGGTTCCATTCCGGCAGGGTGGACATATGAGCAATACATGTTTGCTCTTCAGAATCCGGATCTGCATAATCCGTTGCATTATTACGATCCTTGAGGGACTCATATTTATCATACTGGGTCCCTCCCTCCTCAGCCTACGGTTGAGGTTTCCGTTCCGTTATCCATTGCCTGGGCTCGTACTACTTACCATGGTGGCCAAGATCAGCCTTCCACTTTCCAAGGACCACCGTATCAAGTGCAACCATATCAAGGGTAGCCGTATCAAGGGCAATCATATCAAGGGCAGCTGTATCAAGGGTAGCCATATCAAGGACAACCTGTTGGCCTACAAGGACAACCCTTATAGGGACAACCTTCGGCCTTTACAGGTTCCTCTTTCACCTACCTAGGGAAACCTTCTGGTCAACCCGGTTAGCCTCAATTCCAGCCAGGCCAACCCATTGCTCAGCAAGGTCCACCCTTTGGACAAGTAGGCCAACCTTAGATCCAGCAAGTCCAACCTACTGTCCAGCCAGGTCAACCCTCTAGACAAGTAGGCCAACCTCAGATTCAGGAAGGTCAACCTACTGTTCAGCCAGCTCAACCCTCTGGTCAAACGGGCTAGCCTCAGCTTCAGCAAGGTCAATCTATTACCCAGCAAGCTCAAAATTCTCGGCAAATGTGTCGACCTCAATTTCAACAAGGACATCCATCTGGTCAAGTCAATCCATCTCCTGGTCAACCGGGCGTTCAAGCACCCGTTGTTTCTCAAACCCCACCCGGTTTCAAGACTCAGGCTGGACTCCAAACCCAACCTGGTCTCCAAACTCAAGTTGGATTTCAAGCCCAACCTATTTATCAAATGCAGACTGGGCCTCAGGCGTAGTTTGGAGCTCAGCCACAATACGGTCCCCAAGCACTTCAGCAACCCCAAGGGCAACCTTAGGCTACTTTGTATCAGAATTATTAGCAACCGCCGGTCAATCCTTATCAAAATTTTCAACAGCCCTATGCTGCTCCTATCGGTCAAGCTGGTAACCAATGGGTTTTTGGTAGTCAAAACTCAGGTCAACCGTCTGGTTATACTTATAATCCCTATGGATAGAACCCTTACGGACAGAACCCTTACGGGAAAAATCCTTCTGGTCAAAACCAATGGGGTAGCAGGGGATTGGATGGAACCCTAATGTTGGCTCGTATCAGAAGCCTATGATGTCCTTTAATCCTCAATTACCTTTCCTGGCAACCTTGGAACTGCCGGATGTGTCCAAGCTGACGAATGATCCAATCCTTCATAATCCGTATTGGCCACCAGTTCCGACCAAAATTCCCAGTGATTGTCCTAAATTTGACAGTAAATCTAGAGAGGACCCTCAAGCACATGTCATGACTTATCACTTCTGGTGCTCATCTAACTCATGGCTTGACGATTCTATCTTCCTCCATATTTTCCAACGAAATCTCACTGGTTCAGCCGCGAAATGGTATATTGAGCTTGCTCCTGGAACTTTCCAAGATTTCAATTTGCTTGCTATGGCATTTCTTACTCACTTTCAGTTACCGATTCATTATGAAATAGGGACACACCTCCTTACATCCTTGAAACAGGACATAGGGACACACATCTCTGATCATATCCATGAATGGAGAAGGCAACGTCGTTTGATTAAGTTCTGGTTCCCTGATCAGCTTCTGACTGACTGGTTTACTACCTCGTTTGTCGGTCCGATAGCCCGCGATATTGCCATGGGGGAATGTGTCACTGAAGAGTAAGCTATCGCGTGTGCTCAATATCTCAACTTGGTTTATTCCCAGTTCGATACACTGTATGATTATTTGCCTAATGCTCTGCGACTCGGAACTTCTAAGGCTCCGTCAACACCATCTATCAACGGTGTCATTGGTTCCGTTACTTCATCCTCCTGAAAGTCTTCCACGACCCCTGTGAAGCAAAAATCTACCGCTCCAAATGAAAATGCTTCTCAGACCCCATCTAATTCTGGTAAAATTTCCGAAGTCAATGCTATCCAGTCCACCGCGGCAGACAAAGCTTCAAAAGGTAAGAAAAAGGGTAAAGGAAAAAATAAATCCAATCCACCGAAGCAGGACCCTCCTAAGCCTCTGGTCGATGAAGGTACCAAACGCAAACCCAAGTACCCTTGTCTCATCTGTGACAAGGATCACTATACTAAAGACTGTCCCAGATGGTCTAAGGTTAGTCGTTTGCTTAAAGGCACCCCTGGAACTCCTGCTATGCTTAAGGAGCCTTTTCCCTCTCAACAAACCCAAATGGTAGTCGATCAACTTCAATCCTCTTCCACTTTTGGCTCTCAAGTTTTCATGGCTGGGACTATTCCCATTCATATAAGTACTTGATCAAAAGAATACCCTCCACCCACTAGAAAGGAACTTGAAGTCCCTTCAAGTGCTCCTTCGTCTAGTACTAGCCCTCTACATATTGAGCGGCCTAGTACCGAGTCAGTCATTCGACCTCCTACCAAGGGCATCCTCTGGAAATCTTCTTACAACCCTAATGCTCATGCCACGCAACACTATAGCATTGTTGAGGACTTAGCCCAAGCCCCTTCGGCTATGTCCGCTTTGGAAGTCCTCCAGAGTTGTCCCTCCCAAAGGAAGTCTCTCTTATTAGCCATTGGTGGCATTGACCTGGCCGATTCGGATTTAATCACTTTCAATCTTGACAATCATGTACCGCAATTGCCTCATCAGATTTCTTTCCTCATTCAAGTCATCATGAACTCGAAAAATATTCATTGCACTGTTATTGATGAGGGCACCTCCACTTGCATCATGTTTGTTGCTTGTTGGAAGGCCATCGGTTCCCTGACATTGAGTCAATCTCCTAATACTTTGGAAGCCTTCGATGGAAAAGATTCTTGTCCTTTCAGTATCCTCCCGCGTTTTCCCATCACCCTAGAGGGGAAGACAGTTGAGGTTGAAGTCGAAGTTGTTGATGCAAATTTGACTTACAACCTTCTATTAGGTCAAAGTTGGACGTATGCCATGCGCGTTGTGGCTTCATCTCTATTCTGTGTCCTTCGTTTTCCCCATCAAGGGAAAATTATCACGGTTGATCAACTGTCCTTCTTCACCTCTTCTTCGGATGGCAACATGTCATTTGTGGAGCATACCTCCATTTCCTATGAAAGCATGGGCGTTGGACTTTTTAAAGATCCTACCCTTATGGGTGTCTTTCCTCTCCCACCTCCCAACGTTGCCCCCATTAACATGATTTTTTTCCGTTCTGATCCTTGGGTTGTCCCTTCCATCGATCACGTAGACTCCTGGGGTGATGTCATGCCGTTGCGTCATGCCGAGCTCAACTATGTAGAAATTGTTTCCGCATCGGCTTCATCCTCTGATCCTGCTCCATCGAGCAAGCCTCTTAACTCGTATGTACAATCCCCTTGGCTCGGAGATAGTGTTTCTTCGGATTCGTTAAAGGAAATATTTCCTTCCGATGAAGCAATTTTAAAGACTACGTCTTTCGAGGAACCTCCTTGGTTTGATCATCACCATCGCTCCTCGTTTCTCCCAAGCCATGGGGCTATGACTACATGTCTAGAGAAGTTTGCTTCTTGTGTCCCCTCACAGCCATTTCAGAAGCCTATTCAAGTTCATGAAGTTTTCTCTGAAGGCAATATGGGGAACATTACTCAAACTATGCCCATAGACATCTCTGTCAAACTAGGGATTGTTGAGAATATCCACATTGGAGTTACCTATACTCCAGAGGAGATTCAGCTTTATTCCGATCTATTTAGAGAATTTTGCGACGTTTTCGCTTGGTCATATGAAGAAATTCCTAGTATTGACCCTAGTATCGTGGTACACGAGATCCCTACATATTCTGGTGCTAAGGCTGTTCGACAACGTTTACGCCCCATGCACCAGAGAAAAGTCGTGACTATTAAGGGATAAGTTAAAAAACTTCTTAAGGCAGGGTTTATTTACCCTATCCCACTAACTGAGTGGGTCTCTAATATTGTCCCTGTGACAAAAAAGCAGGGCACTATTAGGGTTTGTGTTGATTACTGTGACATCAACCGTGCATGTCCAAAGGATAATTATCCTATGCCCTTTATCAACCAGCTCATCGACGATTGTGCTGGGAGTGAGATTTACTCATTTATGGATGGATTTTCTGGTTACAACTAGATTAATATTTCACCTGCCGATCAACACAAAACTGCCTTCATCTGCCCATGGGGTACCTTCGCTTACAAGAAGCTTCCTTTTGGCCTTAAAAATGTCGGTGCTACCTTCCAGCAAGCAATGTCCTACACATTCCATGAAATTCTTCACATTGTTCAGCCATATCTGGATGACCTCTCGGCTCATTCAACTAAATGATCTGACCATCCCAACCATCTCCGCGAGATTTTTCTTCACTGTCGACATTACCATATTTGTCTTAATCCGCATAAGTGTGTCTTCTGCATCGAATCTGACAGACTTCTTGGGTTTGTCATCTCTAAAGAGGGCATTCGTTTAGATCCCCTCAAAGTTGAAGCTATACTGAATCTGCCTCCTCCTGCCTCTTTGCAGCAATTGTAGAGTTTGCAGGGAAAAGCTAATTTCTTACGTCGCTTTATTCCTAACTATGTCGAGATTGCTAAAGGCTATACGCGACTCCTCAAGCATGACACTCCCTTTGTTTGGGATGCCACTGCCCAAGAGTCCTTCGAGAAACTCAAGATACTCCTTGTTTTTTCTCTTTGTAATGCCCCATCCACTTTTTAGAGCCTCATGAACCACCTTCTCAAACCATATCTTAGAAAATTTGTCCTTTTTTTCTTTGATGACATCCTCATCTACAGCCTTACCTGGGCCATGCTTCTTCAGCATGTAGATCTGCTCTTGCAACTGCTCCGGAAGCATAAATTATTTGTCAAGATGTCGAAGTGCTCTTTTGGCATGGAATAAGTTGAGTATTTGGGCCACATTGTGGGGCATGAAGGTGTCAGGGTGGACCCCAAAAAGATCCAGGCAATGCAGGATTGGCCTCAACCAAAGACTTGGAAGAGCTTGAGAGGATTTTTGGGTCTCATGGGCTACTATCGCAAATTTGTCCGCAATTATGGTCGCATTGCTAGACCCCTCACTCACCTTCTCAAGAAAAATTCATTTCTCTAGAATGATGAATTGCAACAGGAATTTATAGCTCTCAAACATGCCATGTGTTCCACTCCCATATTAGCACTACCCGACTTCACCAAATCTTTTGTGACTGAATGTGATGCTTCAGGTACGGGTATTGGGGTGGTCTTAATACAGGAAGGTCGACCCTTGGCCTTCACTAGCCAACAACTATGTGGGACAAATCTGGGACAATCTACCTATGAGAAGGAGATGATGGCCGTCTTACATGTAGTAGATACCTGGTAACCATACTTATTGGGGTGGCGTTTCCAAATCCGCACAGACCATCAAAGCCTTAAATATTTTTTGGAGCAACACCTATCCTCGCCACAACAAAATAAATGGCTCACCAAAATGTTGGGATATGATTATGAGATCATTTAGAAGAAAGGGCGCAAAAATGTCGTAGCAGATGCTTTATCACGCCAATTTGAGGAGGAAAGCACCCTGCTCGCAATCTCCCTTCCCATTCCAGAATGGATTGAAGAGGCTCGCAAGGAATGGTTTTCACATCCTTTTCTCTCCCAACTCATTAACAAATTGCAGGCGGATCCAAATTCCATAGCGGGCTACTCTTGGCAGGATGAGATTCTGCGCTACAAGGACATAGTCATGATATCACCAACATCCACCCTCAAAAGTCTCATTTTGGCGGAGTTGCACTCATCTCCCACTGCAAGCTATTCAAGCTTTCAAAAGACTTATGCTCGCACTCGATGTTCATTCTTTTGGATAGGCATGAAAAAGGACATTCTTACTTTTGTCGCTGAGTGTGATGTATGTCAATGCCACAAAGGAGAAACAGTCAAATCCCCAGGCACATTACAACCATTTCCCATCCTAACCTCAATCTGGACGGAGGTTTCTATGGACTTCATTACGGGTCTTCCGAAGTCAAGCAACAAGTCAGTCATCATGGTGGTTGTGGACAAACTTTCTAAGTATGCTCATTTTTGCACCCTACCCCACCCTTTTACACCGGCTTTGGTGGCTCAATATTTCATGGACCAGATCTTCAATTTATATTCGATATCCACTTCCATTGTGTCTGATCATGACCTGATCTTCACTAGTAACTTTTGGCCGGAACTCTTCAGGCTATAAGGTACCCAACTATAACTCAGTACTTCCTATCATCCCCAAACTGATGGTCAAACTGAAGCAATCAATAAATGTCTAGAGACCTACCTTAGGTGTTTCACTTTAGAAAAGCAACATCTATGGGTACAGTGGTTACCTCTAGCCGAATGGTGGTATAACACTAACTATCATGCCACCACCAAAATGACTCCATATGAAGCAGTTGATGGTCAACTCCCTCCTTCACCTACTTCTTATATCCAGGGATGCTCGAAGCTACAAGTAGTGGATCAATTCCTACAGAACTGCACAATCATGTTGGCCCACCTCAGAGAGAATCTCCATCTTGCTTAAAACCACATGAAGCAACAGGCAGATCAACATCGTTCAAAACACAAATTTCAAGAATGGGATTAGGTATTTTTAAGGCTGCAACCATATAATCAAACATCACTCAAAGACAAGGGTTGTCAGAAATTATCTCCAAAATTCTACAGACCGTATCAAGTACTTCAGCGCATCAGAGAAGTAGCCCACAAGATAGCTTTGCCACCCACGACAAAAATCCATCCAGTCTTCCATGTCTCATGCCTCAAGAAAGTGATTGGGAACCATTGCCAAATTCAAACCAGTCTACCAGAATTGGATGAAGAAGGTTCAATATTGTTTTATAAATAGAACATGCAACAAATAGACAAAATCATGCGTCCACAATCCACACTCCAATTGAGAGAACAATTCTCTCCATAGATACTCACTAAACTGATTTTCAATCACTGCACATTACTCTGAAATTTTCCTGAATATTATTCTCTAAATCACACAACAATTTTGAAATTTTGAACTCACTACAAAACTCACCGGTTGCCCACTTACAAATCATTCACACTCCCTCACACACCCTTCTTTCGAACCAAAAAGTGAGCTTCTTTCATTCTCATATTTGTAGAATTTGGAGATGGTTAAGTCAATTAATTTTTCTGATGAAGGAGCTCACAAATTTTTTTTCACACACTTAATAAATGATTGAGATTGAAATCTTGACCATATTAAACCACCACTTCCACTAGCCCTTTGATGATTTCAACTTTAACTACCTTCTAGAGGCCCCATGACTTATTTCGACCCTTTTCTGGAAAATTCTGACACTAGACTCCACCAAAAACAAACTAATTTCCAAAGGAGCACGAGAAATTCATAGATAAACTCATAATCCCTCGATCGTATGCACGGGCCTAGACAAAACCGGCTGGAAGAATTGGTCACTCACATGAGCCTGTCCTCCATGCAACTGGATTTTTCCAGTCCTTCTGATGAGCCCCCTTCCATGCGACTGGGGCAGAGCATGACTTGAAACAAGGATCCAACCCTTAAAATTTCCACAAAGCTTTAAGGGAGTGAAATGACTTATAAACCATCCTTACAAACTCATCTTGACATCGGGAACCCAACTGCATAACTTCAAAAAGACATCACACACAATCAACTAGACCTATAGTACAAGTGTAGCGCAGCTTCAGGTGAGACCTTGTTACCTCATGACACCTCTCCTACAGACCTTATGAGACTTATACAACAAGTTACATCAGTATGATAACCTTCAACAAATATACATCAGACTCAAGACTTGACATATAGACTCATGACTACATGACTTCAACATATGACATCAATGGAAACACAAATAGGCCCACAATATGTCCTCAATTTATTTGGAAGTGAGTGGATTGTAGATGATAATAAAGGTTTTTCTAAAGAAAGATTGAAAAAACATTTATGCTAATTTTGGAAATTTTTGGAATTGCATAAATTCATCCCCACTTTTGGGAATTTAAGACGAAATCATTTCTTATGATACTATGATGCTCAATAGTAAGAAATAACATTCATAAAAATGCCATGCTTAATTACAAAAACTCCACCATCAATTGAAGCATCTACAAAATGAAAAACAAAAATTAAAATAAATCTCAATTAAAAATAGATATCATTAGTTTCAAATAAAGTTAAACAAGTAGTTTCAACAATTAATTTTTAATATATTTCATATCTTTTATCATTTTTTTAATCCAACTAAAAATTTAAAAGAATTATTGGAATTGTAATGCATATTTCAAGTGAATTCAATTTTTTTTATTGGGCTCTATACATTTAAAATTATAACTTGAATAATAAAAAATTACAGTTTCACCAACAATTAAATCATTTAATTTGATAATAATTGTTTAAAAAATCTAAAAATTTGATGCTTAAACTTGTTTTAGATTTAGATTTGCATACATTCAAGACTAGGCCAATAATGTAATTAACCTGATAAATAAAAAAGACAACTTAACACAACCTTAACCAAACATATTAAATAAGAAAATTTTGGAGTTAAAGAAATGTTTATATAAAATCACAAGTCATATTGCTAACAAAAATCAATATATAATGTATATTGCCTTTTGTTATATCTTCTTGATAAACTAGTTTGTCTCCCATCATTCTCATGTACATATCATTAGACTTATCTTTTTCTTTGTATAATTTTAAACATTTAAATGTTAACTCTATATGGAGAAATGTTATGGTGTTCTTAAAATGTACTAAATCCTAGAGTGTTCATAAAAAAACAGAATGTCTGCTAAAAAAAAACTAAAAATAAATAAAAATATTAAATTTATTTAATTAAATTTATTGTATTGTAATTAATTAATTATTATTATTATTATTTTTACTTTTATTTTAAAATTATTTTTAGTTATTTTTTGTTAGTTAATTAATTTTATTTAGTCACTTAATAGTTTCTAATGCACAAAGCCAATACAACAATATTACAACAATGCTAATCTTGTCACTAATAAGGATTTGACATTGTAATTTTGTTTTTATTAGTAAAATTACAAGTTTTTTTTTCAAGGAAAAATAATAACATGCATGTCACACTATTTCTTTTAAATAATTCCCTAATGGGGGTGGGAAATGAGACGAATAGAAGGCTCGAGGGGCAAGCCCACCACTCTATCAAGGAGTTGGGCATTTGTGAATTGGAGGGGGGCGGGGGGTGGTTCACCCCATGCATGTACAAGCATGTGAGCACTTGCAACAAACTTAAATATGGTTCGTGAGATAGAGATGGATAGGTTGTGCATTCATGAAAAGGAGGAGCGACAATGCCTATGTGGGGAGGAAAGCTTAAGTTTCCACTGTAAGAGGGAAATGGTGAGGATTTTTCTATTTGTCGTGTGTTTGATTTGGAAGTGGAACAAATTGCTCAAGTTGCATTTTGTGGAAGTGTGAAAATGCCATCTTATGGCTATCAGGCATTATCTGGATGTGTGAAAACAAGGTTTATGAGGTGGTTGTGAATTTTAGTGGAGTTGCAGAGGCGGAGACAAAAATGGTAAAGGGGCAGAGATGCAGGATTTCCCAGCCCCATTGTCCACATCTACTCAGATTACAGAACACCTGTTATTACTCTCTTTCCTTGTTAATTGGTATGGAATTGAGTGGTTTAGCCTTGTAGGCCTGGTTTTTATTATGTTGGGATCTCACACTAGAGGGTGGTCGAAGACCCTGTTTACTAGTAGGCTCGAAAATGTTGATTATGTCTTGGACACCTTAGTATTGGCTCTCTTGTGTTCTCATTTCGACCTGAATAATTTAAGTAGTAGAGGGGTAACTAACATTGAAGTGTTATCAGCTCCATTTTTTGGGTGTTATAGGCAATAGTTTAAATTATTCTAAACTGTGTAGTGTGATTATCATTCCCTAGCTTGTTCCTTTCTCCACTTTTTGTCTTGGCTCTGTGGTCAGTTTGTAGTGTTATGTTAGTGGGCTTGACCTAGATTGGTATTTCTTACCTTCCCCTACCTTTGCACTCCTTTGCTAAAACCCTAGGAGAGTGTTACACCAATGTGATATGTTGCCAAGATATCGTATGTGCAGTTGTAGGGGAGGTGGTGGTCAGGGCCCCTAGGGAATTGAGCTCAATAACATGCAAAGGAAGTTGTTGGGACCCTTTTTTTGTTGTTTCCCCTAAGACTCATCATGAAATTTGTAACCTAGAGCCCTTGGTTGATGCAAAATGTCAAGCCTTTTCTGATTCAAAGATTTTAGAAGAGGTCTCTAACTAGGTTCCCGACCTTGGTCACACCAGGGGACGAAGGAAACAATATCAGAATTCTATAGTATTACATTTCTAGATGAAGGAATTGCTTGGTAGGGTGTTAAAATACAAACAAGATGAGAGATATATTGAATTTTCCTCCCTAAAGGACATTAAAAGAGCTTTGAGAAATCAATGTTTCTTTTTGGATAGACTGGATGCAAGGCTAGCACATTTGGAAGGCCACCTTTAGTGTGAATATGATCCTCATGCTCCTACTAGTTCTAGTGACAAGGACATAACACTTGATACTTCCTCAAAATCTTAATTGGTTGGAATAATACATGGTTATCTTGTATTATAGCTATGTTTTGGTCTATCACAATATACTAACAATGTTTTTTTTTCAAGATTACTTTTAATGTGTATGTGGTTAAAAATACGGTTTTCCTCAGGGAAGATTGACACTGCCCATAAGGTATTATGAGCAGCCACTGCATGGCTAGACATTGTACTTTGTTTTGAAGACATTTTGAGACAGTAAAACTATTAATTTTAAAAAATAATAATACTGATTCATATTCATAATCATGATATTTGAGAACATATAATTAATAAATATATAAAAACTTAATAAATTTAGTTAATAAATGTAATTAAAAATAAATAAATATAATAATTATAAATTAAGATATATTTTACTATAGAAATTAAAATAATGATTTGTATATGTAACCATTATATTTTTGAATTTCGTATTTTTTTCTTGTAAACTAATACTTTGTATTATAAAAAAAACTAGGATTATATAGTTGTGCTAGATTACTCTCTGAGGATTTCACTCTTCCTCAAATCACCTACCATGAGACTAATAGGCCAACATTTCTCTAGATATCCATGGTTACAAAAATTCACAAAACAAAGTGCTACACCAAATCTGGCATATAGAAAACTATGACCTGAAGACATCGTAAAAGCATAAGTCGTCTTGACTAAGCTGAACCAAAACTGAATCGACAAAAATCGGGAAAGCTAACAGACAACATATTTTAATCATTTTTAGAGGAAGAATTTGGCATAGGAGCCCTTGCACTTAAACCAAGCGAGTCTGGTGGATCCTTGTTATCAGGTTCGCATTGAATATGCTCCTCAACCTGAGCAAGACATGCATCAATTCTGTCTAAGTAGAAGCATTGATTTATGATCATTCTCTTGATATCTTATAGGGTGGAAAAGACATTATACAATTCCACTTGTTTGTCCTTTAGGACAAGCTCCGACAAGGTTGTCATTTGCCAATGCAAGGCCATAAAGTTTTGATATTGCTTCTTCCTTCTTCTAATGTGTCGAGGGTTAGGAACTGATGTAGACATGTCCTCCAAGATTTTTGAATCAAAGTGGGGTTGTTTGTTCACCCCAACTTTTAATGTGTAGGTGGTTAAAAATACAGTTTCCCTCAATGCATATTGAGACCGCCTACAAGGTATTATGAACAGCGACTGCATGGGTAGATATTGTACTTTGTTTTGAAGACATTCTGAGACAATAAAACTATTAATTTAAAAAAATAATAATACTGATTCATATTCATAATCATGATATTTTAGAACATATAACTAATAAATATATAAAAACTTAATAAATTTAGTTAATAAATGTAATTAAAAATAAATAAATATAATAATTATAAATTAAGATATATTTTACTCTATAAATCAAAATATTGATTTGTATGTGTAACAATTATATTTTTGAATTTCGTATTTTTTTTCTTGTAAACTGATACTTTGTATTATAAAAAAAATTAGGATTATATAGTTGTGCTAGATTACCCTCTGAGGATTTCACTCTTCCTCAAATTAGCTACCATGACACTAATAGGCCAACATTTCTCTAGATATCCATGGTTACAAAATTTCACAAAACAAAGTGCTACACCAAATTCGACATATAGAAAACTAAGACCTAAAGACATCGTAAAAGCATAAGTCGTCTTGACTAAGTTGAACCAAAACTGAATCGACAAAAAGCGGGAAAGCTAACTGATAATAGATTTTAATCATTTTCAGAGGAAGAAATTGGCATAGGATCCCTTGCACTTAAGCCTAGCGAGTCTAGTCGATCCTTGTTATTAGGTTCACATAGAATATGCTCCTCAACCTGAGCAAGACATTCATCAATATTGTCCAAGTAGAAGCATTGATTTATGATCATTCTCTTGATATCTTATAGGGTGGAAAAGACATTATACAATTCCACTTGTTTGTCCTTTAGGACAAGCTCCGACAGGGTATTCATTTGCCAATGCAAGGCCATAGAGTTTTGATATTGCTTCTTCCTTCTTCTAGTGTGTCCAGGGTCAGGAACTGAAGTAGACATGTCCTCCAAGATTTTTGAATCAAAGTGGGGTTGTCTGTTCACCCCAACTTGAGTTTCGAATTTACATATATTTTTCCTTATTTCTGGTAGAACTACATTAAGGTATGTGGCAGCTTATTCATGATAAAAATACTCACTCCTCTCTGCCCCCTCTCCCACCCCTACAACACATTTTCTTCCTAGGCGACATGTCCAAAACTGAGAGGGCACACCTGGAGCTACTAGTGTGAATACCTCTTCTTGCAAAAGAGAAATAAATAAAACCAGACATCCACAATAGAGCCAGAGCTCCAATCCACTAGATCATCTCAGAAACCCGTGATAGAAACCCCATACTCGAGGGAATCACTTGGGTGTTGTATAATAGTCACGAAAGCCTCTAAAAAGGGCCCCTTCCCCAACATTATTAAACATATTCCAAAACACACATAGTACTGTGAACCTAGGTCACGAAAAACTCTTAGACACCCAGGGAGCGAAGACCAAAGCAGCCCTCTAGCCCAAACCTTATAATTCACCAGATGATTCTCATTGAGATTAACACGAAATTTAGCAACAAACCTAGACATTACAAATGCAAGGAGACCCCCAACTGAAAGATGCAGATAGGTTGCCAAAACTTCCCAATCCAGATAAATAGACTTAAACCAAAACCCCCATCACAAAGAAATTAGACCTACAACCTCAGTCCCTACCCGAGTACTTAATTCAAAAGAAAATGCTAGATAATGGAAGGAATCAACATGAATTCCAACGCAGGGGGTTGAAAGTGAAGCCCACACCAGCCTGGAACGTGTTAGGGTTCCAAGCACCAAATGAGAGACCCCATCACTAAAGATACTCCACTCTTTCCACCAACACCCTCGTAGGTCAGATAGCCTTATCTTCGTCATCACTACAACAGACCCAAACCAGAACACAAAGCACCATTCACCACTTCACCACTGACTGGAATAGAAAGCACACATAGGTAGGTTGAGGACCTAGCCTCGCCTCCTGCTCTCAATCCACCACTAATTGCTCCACAAGACATCGTTTGGAGAGGTTTATAATGAGCCAAAGTCATCCAAGGTCTTGCATCTGAATTCATGCATGGGGGCTGGTTGTGCCCCCCTGTTCATAAATGTACATCATATTCAAAGGTCTCATTACTCACATTAACACCACCATTGGAGACAAATTTTATATATCTATATATATATATATATATATATATATATATATATATATATATATATATATATAATGTGCACATCACATTAAAAAAATAAATTATAAAAGCTATAAAACATGTATAACTATAAGCATTATATTATATATATTATTTTAATTAAAAATACTAATTATTATAATTTTTCATATATATTTTATTTAATAATTTACATTAATTTTGTTTAATGTCATTAAAAAATGACTTAATAAATAATCAAATGACATCGATAAGATTCAAGACTAAATAATAAACTTCTGTTCATTCTATACTTTTCAGTTGGCTTTTCAAATCTTACAGCGAACAAATCGTCTTACCAATAAAAGCTTCAATTTTACCATTTAACATTTTACCACTCATTACCATTTCACTTTTCTTTCCCTGTGGTTAAAGGCTAAGGCTACCACCCACCGTGGGCGTAGGGGTAACGCTGTACGAGTGAATTGATAGCTACAGTTTCTCCATACTTTCCCTTTCTTTCCATCGTGGAAAAGTAGGAGGCCGTTTCGTGGGTGTAGGGGTAACGCTAGAATTTCCCGATACTTTCCTTTTGGCCGTTTGTCAACCCACCCACCCACTCCATCGTGGAATGGAAAACTAGGCGGGCGTTTCCAATGGGATCGAAAGGCAATTACAGAGAAAGGAGTGTATTGACTTGACTCGTAAAAAAAATCGGAGTATCGACTTGACTTTACTGCCCTCTGTCCGTATTGATTTGATCTCACTATGGAATTGTCTTGTCTGAATTGTCTCGTCTCGTAAACTAAATTTCTATCGTGTTTAAAATATTATTTTGATTTGGTAAATTGAATTAGTAATTACATATTATTTTGATTTCTAAAATATTTTTTGATTCGGAGAATTGAACTAGTAACTTCACATTATTTTGATTTAGGAAATTGAATTAGTAATTTCACATTAGGGAGTGTTTTAACAAAACATCTGATCACCCAAAACCCCATAAACAAATATTTAATTTAATTAATAAAAAATAAAAACAAAATATTTTCTTATATATAAAATTAAATTTTAATCTAATGTGGTAAATTTTGAAAACTTATATATAACTTAATCTCCACAGAGTTAAATTTTTTGTTGTGATTCCCGATTTGAAAGATGGAAAAGGTAAAAATTATTTTAAATTAATATAAATTTAGATGTGAGATTTAAAAAATTCATAAGATGTTTATATGCAAAAGATTAGTGGAGAATATAATCTAAAAACAATTTATAACTTAAGATCTATCTTAATCACAGATCTAGGTTAGAGGGATCAAATCTCTTGAGGTATAGGCCTCTTTTCTAGTGAGAAACTTGAAAAAAGGTTTATATTATTTGATTCCTCTCTTAATCACAGATCTAGCTTAGAGGGATCAAATCTCTTGAGGTATAAGCCTATTTTCTAGTGAGAAACTTGAGAAAAAGTTGACACTGTTTGATTCCTCTCATTGCTTGCTAAATGTGTGTTTCAGATGGATCTACACACACATGAAAAATGACAAAACTGTAGAATAATGAGACTACCTTAAATGTTTTAACCATAATCCGTCTTTAGGATGATCAATCAAGTATTAGGAAACATCAAAGTTCTAGACATGCAAACATTTTTCCAAGTTTTGCACTCTAAAAGAAATTTGCACCATAGGAGATTTGATCCATCTTGACCTTTAATAGATCTTGGCTTAAGATGAATCTATGTTGGTAGTTACTATGTTCAAATAAAATAGTCTAATTAATAAATGTTTTGATTTTTTATGAAGAAAAAAAAATCCACTCAATTTTACTCCACTTCTAATAGATACTTTATGGAATTCTAAGTGAAAATTTAATTGAATTTTAATCCCAAAAATATTTGAAAACATTAAATTCATTTATGCATTAAAAAATACATTTTTAATAACTAAAATTCACAAACATATCAAAATTTTTATCATAACCAAACTATTTATTAATTAAATTACACCTATATAAATCATCAAATAACAAAAATGATATACATTTAATTGTGTTAATTTTCCTATTATAATTTAAAAAATAAAAATAAAAAAATTGTCCATTGTGCCATTCATAAAATTTAGTTATAATTCTTTTTATCTTATTTTGTAGATAACATTAAAATAAATAAATAAAATCTCATTATACTTTTTTTTTAATCTTAATATTTCATTTAATTATCAATAAAAATTATATAATATAAATAATTTTATTATGTGAATTGTTTTTCACAACATTATTGGCTTTCCAACATTAATGAAATCTCTTTATAATTTTTTATCTTATTTTTTGTATGGAATAATATTTAGGATATATAATTAATATATTTCATTTTAATTAATTTATATAATTTATAATTATTTTTATTATTTGTTTTCTTTTTATTTAATTTTTTTTTCTAATTTTGTGGTTATGATCATGTCATATTAATTGGGTGTATGAGACCTAGTTTGTGAGGTAATAAAATTTGCAAAGGTGTATACACACTCTACTTTTCTTTAGATTCGAATTAATGAGTCATATTACTACTAATTTACATATTCAAATCTATCTCTTGAGTGATAATATTTTTTCTCTTTTTCTACATATTATTTCACACGTTTTTTTTTATCTAATACTAGCATAGTTTCATCTTAACCACATATGTAACAAATGTTGAAAGGTTCGAATTTTTTGATTTGCAAATCTCTTTTAGAGTGCAAAACTTGAAAGAAAAATTTTCATATCAAAAGATTTGATCATCTTGACGTTCGATATATCCATGGTTACGATGGATCTATATTGGTTCCCTCTCTCTACACATGCACCATGTCTAAATTTTCATTGTTTAAATCTATTTTTGAATGGATAAATGGATTCAACGTTTCCAAAATCTTTTTAAGCACTGTGGAGGAGACGAGATGAAAAAATATGGAGAGCTAGAATGGTGATGCCTTGTCTGTATGAGGACGGTCCTAGAACAGAAACAAAAATAAGTCATCAAGTGGGAGATTTAAATCTCCAGGAAAACCTGTAAAGGTAGTGTGCTGGAAATGTGGAAAGGAAGGGCGCTACAAATGGGACTGTAAATCTAAAGCTCCTGACAAAGGAAAGGGATCTGATGATGCTCCTTCTGTAGAGGCGAAAACCACCTATGATGAAGGTGGGGATGTGTACTTGGCTTCTTCAAGTACACATGTAGATCATGAGACATGGTTGATTGACTTAAGTGCATCCTTCTACTTCACTCCCCATAGAGAGTGGTTCTACGAGTATGAGAAATACGATGGTGGTGATGTCTTCTTAGGGGATGATAGGAAGGCTAGAATTGTTGGTCGATGAAAAGTAAAGTTGAAGTTGTAAGGTGGAAGGGTTAGAACACGTCCGGGTGTTCTGCATATTCCTGCATTGGCCAGAAATCTGATTTATGTAAGCAAGCTAGATGATGCAGGTGTAAAAACAGTGTTCAAGAACGATACCTGCAAGTGGTTCGGGGAGCATTGGTATTGATGCGGGGAGTTCGGATTGGAACTCTGTACAAGCTGCAAGGTAGCACTATTGTTGATGGGTGCAACAGTTCTGTGATTCCTGAAAGTGGAGCAGAAAATCTAGTGGTCTCTGGAGAGAAGACCATGTTGTAGCATCAAAGGCTTGGACATATTGGAGAGAAAGGCCTTCAAATACTTCATGGTAAAGGTATGGTAGAAGGTATGAGTAATAGCTCTTTGGATTTTGATTTCTGTGGAAATTGTGTATATGGGAAGCAAAATCGGGTGAGTTTCCCCTTTGGTGGTAAGAGGGCGAAACAAATATTAAAGCTTGTGCACAATGATTGTTTGGACCTGTGAAGGTTCCATCACTGGGTAAGTCTGTGTACTATGTATCATTTATAGATGACTTCTCAAGGAATACATGGATATATTTCCTCAAGAAGAAATATGAAGTATTTGACAGGTTTAAAGAATTTAAGGCTCTAGTGGAAAACTAGACAGAGAAGAAGATAAAGGTGTTAAAGTCAGATAACGGTGGAGAGTTTTGCAGCAAGGAATTTGAAGAATTCTATAAGAAGTGTGATATAGCACGGCAGAAGACTACTCCATACACACCTGAGCAAAATGGAGTTGCAGAAAGAATGGAAAAGACGTTGATGGAAAGGGAAAGAAGCATGCTCAGTGGCGTCGGGTTAGGACAAGAATTCTGGGCAGAGGCAGTGGAGACAACATGTTACCTAGTCAACAGATCACCTTCATCAGCGTTTGATCCAGATTTAAACAGGAACGCACAAATTATAGAGATAACCATAAACACAAAGATGCAGTGGAAATAATACTTCATTTCATTAATGTAAAATACTGAGATATGCTTACAAATAGAAAATGGAAATAAACAGTTAGGGCGATGGTAGCTTATCTCTGAGAAGAGATGTGGTGGCTACATGCCTCTGAACTGTGTTACAATGAGGCTCGAAGGCCTATTTATTGTTGAGAAACAATGAAAAACCCTAAACATCCAAAAACCTAACCCTAGAAGATGAAACGCCAAACTGTGGGCCCCGTTTGGGTAAATTGGTACATCAACTTCCCAGGGTCATAACTTTGGCATACAATCTCCGTTTGATGCATACAATATCTCGTTAGAAAGATTTATCCGAGAACTACAACTTTGGGAAGAGCAACATCAATCCACGGACCCATGTTTCTACCAGTTTTCCCAAAAACATCGTTTAGGGCCTCAAAACAGCTTCGGAAGTTTAGGACCTGAAAAACTGCTAAAAATAGTAAATTGTGCTACAATTAAGGAAACTGAAAAGCGGAAAGAAACAATGGTGGGGGTCCAAGTGGACTTGGCGAGTGGCCACCAATATCCACCTGGATCATTCCTTCCCCCTTAGGAAGCAATGGTCCCCATTGCATTGAGTTCCTCCATGAGATGAGGAAACTTTTGCTGAACTTGGTCCCTCACGAGCCACTTGCCCTGGTGAAGGAGTTGGCTTGCTTTGACAACTCGATACAGTTGGATGTTCTTCTGGCGAGTGTGCTTGATCTGTGTGTCCATGATCCGATCAGTTGCATCTTGTTCCATGCAATCTGGATTTAACTCTGTGGGTGTGAGTTGTTCTGCAATGTCGGATGTGTCTAGTAATGGTGGAAACTATGGCCAAAGGCAGTCCACATTGAACACTGGGTGCAGGCCAAGGAATGGGGGAATGCTGAGCTCAAATGCATTGTCTCCCACAGCCTTGGTAATGGTGTAAAGACCATATCGGAGTGGCCTGAGTTTCCGATAGGCTCCGGTAAGGCGTTCCTTTTGCAAATGCAACCAGACTTTGTTTGCCACCTGAAACTTGTGTGGCACCCGATGTTGATCATGTCGCTGCTTATACGTGGCATTTGATTTCTCCAGAATGTCATGGACATGCTAGCGAATATGTTGGATGTGCTCAATGAAGTTGTTTGCCTTATCTGTTTTGGACTGGACATGAGCCGAATCTGCGTGAGTAGCCGCAAATGGCATGGCCACATCAATGGGACATAGTGGCTGGAATCCCAATCCCACCTGAAAAGTGTTGTGGCCAGTCGAGCTGTGGAGAGCTCGGTTGTAGCTGTGCTAAACATAGGGGAGGCTCTCATCCCATGTGCGTGGATGCTTTGAGTTGTACATGCGCAGAATGTGTACAATCATCCTGTTGACAACATCTGTCTGGCCATCAGTTTGAGGATGGAAGGCTGTGGACTTAGTGAGTTTGGTGTGCAGCGTCGACCAGAGACTGGACCAAAATGTACTGAGGAACCTGCTATCCCGATCTGAGATGATAGACTGTGGGATCCCAAAGTGCACCCACACTCGTTCAAAGAAGAGTTTAGCAGTGGCTTCTGCTGTGATATTATTCTTGCAGGCCACCATAATGGCCATCTTCGAAAACCTGTCGACAACCACAAAAACACAATCGTTTCCATGCTTAGTGGAAGGAAGGCCTGACATGTAATCCATGGAGATGGATTCCCAAGGTCGACTAGGGGTAGGCAGCGGGGTATAGAGGCCTTGCTTCTTGACTTTCGGTTTGGCAATGGCGCAGGCATCCTGTCTAAGATTTGTCCAATATAAATAATTCTGTAGTACTGCCACCATTTTCTCGACCCCAAAATGCCCAACAGCCCGACTGTAGTGTGCTTCCCAAATCATCTTGGCACGCTCGCTTGAAGGAACACAAAGGTGACCCAAGTGGCATAACAGGGCATCCTGGAGGTGAAAATCTGGAACATGTCGACCCTCCAAGAGTGTCTAGTATGTGTGGCCAAAGTCTAGGTTGCTTTTGTAGAGAAGTGGCCAATCAGAAGTCTCATGCCCACAAGAGTTGAGCACGGTAGTTAATGACATGATTGGTGGTCGACTGAGGCAATCTGAAACATTATTGGTGTTGCCCTTCTTATACTTGATATTCAAATGGAACTGTTGCAGGTATGTGGACCACTTTTGATGGCAATCATTCTGTAATTTCCCTTGGATCTGTATGAACTGGAGGGGTCGGTGGCCTGTTTGGATGACCGTTTCCTTCCCTAAAATGTAATGTTTCCATTTTCGGCAGGCCTGCACAATGGAATACATCTCTTTGTCATAAGTGGGATACTTCTGGACTGTATCTGAAAGTGTCTCACTGTGATATGCCACTGGATGCCCGTGTTGAGTAAGGACTGCCGTAATAGCATAGTCAGAGGCATCTGTCTCGACCTCAAATGGTTGTTGCAAGTCTGGCAATGTGAGCACTAGTGCCGAGTAGAGGTGGTCTTTCAACTCTGTGAATGCCTTTTGTTTAGATTCAAACCAAAAGAATTTTGCTTTCGCTCCTCCCTTGGTGACTTGACTCAAGGGCGAAGTGATATGAGAAAATCCCAACACGAACTTGCAGTAGAAGTTGGCAAGACCTAGAAAGCTGTTGAGCTACATTAGAGTGGTTGGAGAGGGCCAATCCCGAATGACTTGGATCTTGGCTGGATCCACATTCACCCCCTGTTCATCAATAATGTATCCTAGATACTGAACCTGGGTCATGCCAAAAGTACATTTCTCCAAATTGGCACATAACTTGTGTTGCCGCAATGTTTAGAGAACCTGTCGGATGTGTTGGAGGTGCTCTTCCCAACTTTGGCTGAAGATCAGGATGTCATCCAAGTATACCACTACAAATGAGTTGGTGAATGGCTGCAATATGTCATCCATTAGCCTCATGAAGGTTGCACGTGCATTCGTTAATCCGAAAGGCATAACCAACCATTCGAAAAGGCCCTTCTTGGCTTTAAAAGCAGTCTTCCACACATCAGAGGGTTCGATTGGTACCTGGTGATATCCTGACTTCAAATCGATCTTGCTGAAATATTTTGCCCCCTGCAGCTGGTCCAGGAGGTCATCGATCCATGGGATCGGGTACCTATTACAGACAATGATCTTGTTCAGCGCTCGATAGTCAATACAAAGTCTCCAAGTCCCATCCTTCTTCTGTACCAACACGATCGGGCTCCCACAGGGTGGTGAACTCGGATGGATGTGACCTTTCTGTAGCAGCTCCTAAATCTGCCTCTTGATTTCATCGTTCTCCAGCACGGAGCGCCGATAGATTGGTCCATTAGGCAGCGGCGCACCTGGGGTCAGATCGATGGAATGCTTGACCTGACAGTGCAGAGGAATCCCTGTGGGGGAGGTGAAGAGGTCCTTATACTCCTCCACGACCTTGTCCATCTGTAGTTGTCGTGCGGAGGGGCCCTGTCTAGAGGTCGTGGCCACCGTCTTCTTCTTTCCTTGAGGGCGTATCATCAGGAAAACAAATTTCCCAGTTTTGGAAATGAGCTTACTGCATTGTTTTGCAATAACCAAAGAGATGGTCGTAGGCGGTGCTACCTCTGGTATCCTGTACAACTTATTTCCCAAAGTAATAATAATAGCACGGGGCCTTGATTTATACACAACATGTCGCTTCCACAAGTATGGTTGTCCTAATAATACATCACAAACTTCAAGGGGAGCAATGTCACACAATACCTCATCCGTGAAGGGCTTGATGTTGTATGGAATGCGACACTGCTAGCTCACGCGAAGATGTCGTCCTTGGTGAAGCCACCCGATGGTGTACAGTTGTGGATGTGTTGTGGTCGGTAAGCCCAGCCGCTTCACGACCTCTGCCGAAATGAGCTTCTTTTGGCTCCCGCTGTCGACAATGAACTATAGTGGGGATCCCTTTACCCACATCTCGGAGTGGAAGAGACGCTCCTCCTCCTCTGGATCTTCAGGTTCCTCCTTCTGGATCTTCGTGGTGGCAATGGTGGCGTTGGGCTCTGCATCGATAATCTACTTCCCTTTGTCATTCCCCTTGTCGGGTTCTGACTCAGAGTCGGAACATGCATCTGATTCTGAAACCTTTAACTCAACAACTAGTGACTGCTTGGCCTGACACTCATTTGTGTTGTGAGTGGAGCTCGTATGGAACTCACACCATTTTCCCGTGTCCTTTTTCGGCTTTGCGGCACTATTCTTTGCTTGCAGCTTTGGCGGGTTGTCTTGGGCCACCCTGCCTTGGCTTTGTCCTTTGTTCTGCGGTTTGAGGGCACCTTTCCCTTGCTTCGGATTTGCAGATCCAAAGTCTCGCTTCTTCTATTTAAACTTTTGCTCGACGTTGACGGCATATCGGTATGTCGTGCTGAGCGAGGAGATGTTCAGGAATTCTATTTCTTCCTAGATGTACTTGTGCAGGTAGCCACGGTATTTGAGTATCAAATGCTGCTCTGAATCCTTAAATGAATTCTAGGTGGGTGCGGCTGAAAATAGTGAGTCGGTACTTTCATCCTTCTGCTCGCAGTAGGTTTCCCACCAGTCCTTGACGTGGGGGCTGCTTTGAGAAGAGCGAAAATAATCTTTTCCCGACTGGAAAAATCATGAACAGAAAAATAACCCTCTAGTAGATTTAACCATTTATCGACGGCATCTGCGTCTATCTGACCCTCGAATATGGGGATTTCAAAATTAACTTGTACCTTAAATGGTGTGGCATTTTCAGAGTAGCTGTGGGAAGCTGATGCGTCACCCCTGGGTAGCCGCTGAAGGATCTGGGCAAAGTTGTCCATCATCACATTCCTTTGTCGCTCGAGGGCTTCTTCGAGCAAGATTTTGATAGGATCTCCTGCTCCCTCATCTTTCTTTTCATTCGCCATGGGAAGCCGTCGGGTTTTGCAAGGCTGGTCTTGCAAAGGTTCGACCAGTTCAAGCCCTAACACCTTATATCTCGATCTCATTGGGGACATGCAAAGAAAAACAGAGAAAAAGTAGACCGCTCTGATACCACTGATCCAGATTTAAACAGGAACGCACAAATTACAGAGATAACCATAAACACAAAGATGCAATGGAAATAATACTTCATTTCATTAATGTAAAACACTGAGATATGCTTACAAACAGAAAATGGAAATAAACAGCTAGGGCGATGGTAGCTTATCTCTGAGAAGAGATGTGGTGGCTACATGCCTCTGAACTATGTTACAATGAGGCTTGAAGGCCTATTTATTGTTGAGAAACAATGAAAAACCCTAAACATCCAAAAACCTAACCCTAGAAGATGAAACGCCAAACTGTGGGCCCCGTTTGGGTAAATTGGTACATCAACTTCCCGGGGTCGTAACTTTGGCATACGATCTCCGTTTGATGCATACAATATCTCATTAGAAAGATTTATCCAAGAACTACAACTTTGGGAAGAGCAACATCGATCCATGGACCCATGTTGCTCCCAATTTTCCCAAAAAACGTCATTTAGGGCCTCAAAACAGCTTCAGAAGTTTAGGACCTGAAAAACTGCTAAAAATAGTAAACTGTGCTACAATTAAGGAAACTGAAAAGCTGAAGAAACAATGGTGGGGGTCCAAGTGGACTTGGCGAGTGGCCACCAATATCCACCTGGATCAGCGTTGGAGAATAAGACTCCATAAGAGGTATGGACTGGTAAGAAACCCTCTCTTTCACATCTTAGGGTATTTGGATGTGATGCATATGTACATGTTCCAAAGGAGAAAAGAACCAAGTTGGATAGTAAATCTGAAAAATGCATCTTTATTGGGTATAAGGATAGTTTAAAGGGTTATAAGCTTTGGAACCCAGTAACAAGGAAGGTTGTGTACAACCGAGATGTGGTGTTCAGAGAGGTGAAATATGTTATTAAACATGAAGTCTAAACAAAGGAACCTGAGAAGATAGAGTTTAAGCTTAAGGAGGAAGAATCAGACTCTACAGCAGAGGAGGAATTAGAAGATGAAGAGCCACAAACTCCAGGTGTGAGAAGATCAATTCGAGAAAGAAGGCAACCAAAAAGGTATAGTCCATCTACTTTCTGTTCAAATTTTGCTTTATCTGTTACTGATGATGATCCCAGAACTGTGAAGGAAGCAGTAGATTCAGAGGATGGAAAACTCTAGAAAGAGGCCATGGTTGATGAAATGACATCTTTGCACAAAAATGAGGCTTGGGATCTGGAGGAGTTGTCGGCTAGAAGGAAACCCATTGGCAACAAATGGGTGTTCAAGAAGAAGACAAATGCAGAAGGAAAGGTGGAGAAATACAAAGCTCTGTTGGTAGCAAAAGGTTATTCCCAAGTGCCGAGAACTGACTTTGGTGATATTTTTTCTCCTGTTGCGAAGGTAGCTTTTATTAGATTACTTCTAGCTGTTGCTGCTACTTTTGATTTTGAGGTAGAACAGATGGATGTGAAGACAACATTTTTTCATGGGAATCTGGAAGAAGGAACTGGTATGTAAGTTAAAAAAGTCTTTGTATGGGATAAAACAGTCACCAAGGATGTGGAATCATAAATTTGATACATTTATACGAGGACTTGGCTTCACCAGAAGCAAGGCAGATCACTGTGTGTATTTTAAATTAATTGGTGACCGTGTTATTTATCTGGTCTTGTATGTGGATGATATGTTGCTGGTTCGAAATGACAAAGAAATTATCTAGGATTTGAAGACCCAATTTTCCTCCAAATTCGACATGAAAGATCTTGGCGTTGCAAACTATATTCTGGGCATGGAAATTAAAAGAGATCAAGTAAAGAGGATGCTTTGGTTAAACCAGAGGAAGTATGTCGAGACAATACTACAGAGGTTTAATATGCAGGATGGTAAACCGGTGAAGGTTCCTATTCCTGTAGGTGTGAAGTTATCTGTTGAACAGTGTCGCAAGACACAAGAAGAGTAAGAGGACATGTCCTGTGTTCCATATGCAAGTGCAGTCGATAGCCTAATGTATGCAATGGTCTGTACTAGACCAGACATTGCACATGCAGTGGGAGTATTGAGCAGGTTTATGTCAAAACCAGGAAAGGAGCATTGGACAATAGTGAAGCGAATTTTCAGGTATTTGCGTGGCACTAGTGATTATGGTTTGTGCTACCAAGGAAGACTAGGATTGGATAGAGTGTTGGATATTCATGGCTTTGTTGATGCAGATTGGGCTGGATATCTAGATAAAAGAAGATCTACAAGTGGGTATGTGTTTAACCTATTTGGAGGTGCAGTCAGTTGGATGAGTAAGAAACAATCTGTAGTGGCATTATCAATTACAGAGGCAGAATACATGGCAGCCACTCATGCAAGCAAGGAAGCAGTTTGGTTGTAGAGATTGTGTTCATGTATGGGGTTAGTACAGGGAGTTATAAGGATAGATTGTGACAGCCAAAGTGCAATTTTCTTGGCAAAGAACCCTGCTTATCATTCAAAGACAAAGCACATTAATGTTCAGTATCACTTTGTGAGGGATATGATAGAAGACAAAATGGTGTTGCTGGTAAAGATGGATACTTTGAAGAATATTGCAGATGCATTGACAAAATATGTGAGTTCTAAGAAGTTCTCTTGGTGTAGAGAAACAATGGGCGTTGTAGGGCTGGATAAATGACTAAGCTCTTTTGTGGCCCCCTGTGGAAAGAAAACCCAAGTGGGAGAATGTTGGTCTGTGTTATATTCTTTCCACGACTAGCTTACGTAGTTCACTGGGGGGTTAGAGGGGGGCAGCAACCCCCCCTGTTCGGGGGGTTTGAGGGGGGAAGCAGCCCCCCTGTCCGAGGGATTTCAGGGGGGCGGGTAGCCCCCCTCTACAGGGTCCGGGGCAGCACCCCGAGAATTTTTTTTTGGACCCTATATTAGGTTGGGCGGACCTACCTATGGTTTTGTGCATGGTTTTCGCACATGGTTTTGGACGCGATGGTTTTTGGTCCATGGTTTTGGATACGATGGTTTTCAGTCCATGGTATTGGATGCTTCGGCATGTATAAATATGTATTGTAACATTGAAAGGAACATAATGAAAAATCAATCTAGTAGTCCCTGTTTTGGGATCCAGGGGAAAATCTCTATGTATATGTGTTTTATGTGTTATGCTCTCACATTGTTTATTTTCTATGTTTTAGAATTCGTATGCAGGTAATTTCTATACGGGGTTAAAACCTACAGGCTATACTGGATTATTTTCAGTGCTTGATAGGTCCATTGTGTAGCCCAAAGAGAGATCTTTCCAAGGAGCTATTATGGTCTTAATTTGGACTTCAGGAAGGTACTCAAACATCGATTTGACGTTGGCACTGCGTGTTTGCTTTTGGCGCTGCGTGTTTCCTTCTGGCGCTGTGCGTTTGACCAGTCTTGGGAGAATCCATTTTTGGAGGGTCAAATTAATTCCATTGTGCAAACTAAAGGTAGATCTGGAAACAAGACAGGATAAGATTTTCAACTAGCTATCCTGAGCTCAATTTGGACACCGGGAAGGTGGTAAAACATGGGTCTGAATATGGCCCTGTGCGTTTGACACTAGCGCTGCGTGTTTCACCAATTACCTAATTTTTCACTGTTGTTCTCCAGGTTTGATTTTCCCCTTGGGAAATCAGCTTTTTACTAATGTAATTGATCATGTAAATGTAATTATGGTCTTTTTACTATTACCTAGGGTAAATACATTAGGTAAATAGACTCTATGAGGTGTAATGAATCTGTTCATTGTAATTAGGGATGAGTCACTTTGACCACCCTACACTCTAGCTATCAGTTCATATTTTGGTGGAACTGCTTCTCCTCTCATGGATTCGACCCCTGATGGTTGGGAGGAGTTTGTTTGAGGCCTATATCATGTACTTTTTCAATCATTTCATAGGTTGGACTCAGTTGGATGTTGTACTAGTGATCAGAGACACTATTGTATCAGATTTTGGCCAATATTAATAGATGAGTTGCAGCTATTTCCTTGGGATACTTGTGGTATGAATATTTTAAATTGTTTCTTCTATTTTCTCATATGTTTGAATGTGTTTCTAATTCCAACAATCATTTCATGTCTATTTTGTGATAGTTTTCAAGTTGATGAACATAATTCATGAGTTTCCATGCTTTATTTTGGGGAAACATTCATTGTTTGTAATCATCTCTTCAGTTTATGAAGAATTCATGTGTTTCACGCTCTTCTTAGCTCCTCACCAGTCTTAAGCCATCTCACCAAATCACCTTAAAGTGTTAGGATTTCTACCTACCCTGCCTCTTTGAATGTATGCAATCATATCATCTTTGCCCTGACCTAGCTTCTTTGACCTAATCCTCATCCAGCAACCCAACATCAAATCAAATGAACCTGTGCACTTTATACCTAGCCTAAGACCCTAATCCATCTAGCCCTCTTGGCTGTGATTCTTTGGAGAGAGCCCTCTCCGGCCTGGTAGGGCTAGCTACCAAGTCAAAATATTGGTCTGCGGTTACCTCAGCTGGACTCTTCCTCAGCCTTGGAGATCCGGAGGAGTGATAACACTTCTCATATTTGTAGAATCTATACATGGTTAAGTCAATTAATTTTTCATATGATGGAGCTCACACAAAACATTTTCACACACTTCAGAAATGACTGATATTGACATCATGGCCATATCAACCCACTCCTTCTACTAGCCCTTTGATGATTTCAACTTTAACCGCCTTCTAGAGGTCGCACGACTTATTTCGACATTTTGTTTCTGGAAAATTTTGACACTAGACTCTACCAAAAAAATATTAATTTCCAGAGGAGCGTGAGAAACCCAGAGATATACATGTAATCCCTTGGTCACACGCAAAGGCCTAGACAAAACTGACTGGAAGATTTGGTCGCTCGCATGAGCCTGTCCTCCATGTGACTAGATTGTTCCAGTCGTTCTGATGAACCTCATTTCATGCAACTGAGGCAAAATATGGCTTAAAATAAGGATCCAACCCTTAAACTTGCCGCAGAGCTTCAGGGGAGTGAAATGACCTGTAAACCATCCTTCCAAACTCATCTTGACATCAGGAACCCAGGTGCATAACTTCAACAAGACATCACACACATCATCAACTACATCTCTAGTACAGGTGTAGCTCAACTTCAAGTGAGGCCTTGTTACCTCATGACACATCTCCTACAGACCTTTTGATAGTTATTACATCAAGTTACATCAACATGACAACCTTCAACAAGTATACAACAGACTCAAGACTTAACATATAGACTCATGAGTACATGACTTCAACGGGTGACATCAATGACAACACAAATAGGCCAACAGTATTTCCTAAGGAGAAGATTATAGATGATAATAAAGGTTTTTCTAAAGAAAGATAGAGAAAACATTTTTGCTAATGTTAGACATTTTTAGAATTGCATAAATTCATCCCAACTTTTGGGAATTTAAGACGAAATCATTTCTTATGATGTTATGATGCCACATGGTAATAAACAACATTCATAAGAATTCCATGCTTAATTACTACTACTCCACCATCAATTGAGGCATCTACAAAATGAAAAACAAAAATTAAAACAAATCTCAATTAAAAATAAATATATCTAGTCATTAGTTTAAAATAGAGTTAAACATTTCAACAATCAATTTTTAATCTATTTCATATTTTTTTATCATTTTATAAATTCAGCTAAAAATTTAAAAGAATTATTAGGATTGTAATATATATTTCAATTGAATTCAATATTTCATCTATACATTTAAAATTATAATTTGAATAATGAAAAATTACATTTCACCAACAATTACATCATTTAATTTGGTGATAATTGCTTCAAAAAGCTAAAAATTTGATGTTTAAACTTCTTCTAGATTCATATGTGCATATATTCAAGATGGGGTCAATATTGTAATTAACATGATAAATAAAAAAGACAACCTAACACAACATTAACCAAACATACTAAATAAGAAAATTTTGAAGTTAATGAAATGTTTATATAACATCATAAATAATATTGCTAACAAAATCAATATATATATATATCTATATATATATATATATATATATATATATAGATATATATATATATATATATATATATATATATATATATATATATATATATATATATATATATATATAGTATAGTGCCTTTTGTTATAGCTTCTTGATAAATTAGTTTGTCTCCTATCATTCTCATGTACATATCATGAGAGTTATCTTTTTCTTTGTATAATTTTGAACATTTAAATGCGAACTCAATATGAAGAAATGTTATAGTGTTCTTAAAATGAAGTATTAAATCCAAAAATAATCATAAAAAAACATAATGTCCACTCAATAAGAAAAAATAATAAAAACTAAAAATAAATAAAAATATTAAATTTATTCAATGAAATTTATTATATTCTAATTAATTTAATTTATTTTATTTTATTTTTATCTTCTTTTTTAAAAATTAATTTTAGTTATGTTTTTATTAATTAATTGATTTTGTTTTTTTCTATAGTATTACATTTCCAGATGAAGAAATTTCTTGGTAGGGTATTAAAAGACAAACAAGATGAGAGATATATTGAATTTTCCTCCCTAGAGGACATTAAAAGAGCTTTGAGAAATCAATGCTTCTTTCTAGATAGACTGGATGCAAGGCTAGCACATCTGGAAGGCCACCTTTATTGTGAATATGATCTTCCTACTCCTCCTAGTTCTAGTGCCAAGGACCTAGCACCTGTTACTTCCTCAAACTCTTAATTGGTTGGAACAATTCAAGTTATCTTGTATTGTAGTTATGTTTTGGCCTATCAGGTTATACTAAGAATGTTTTTTTTTCGAGACTACTTTTAATGAGTAGGTGGTTAAAAATACGGTTTCCCTCGAGGCAGATTCAAACCACCTACAAGTTATTATGAGCAGGCACTTCATGGCTAGATATTGTACTCTTTGAAAACATTCCGAAGCAATAAAACTATCAATTTAAAAAAATAATAATGATGATTCATATTCATAATCATGATTTTTTAGAAGATATAATTAATAAATATACAAAAACTTAATAAATTTAGTTATTAAATGTAACTAAATATAAATATAAATAATAGCTATAAATTAAGATATATTTGACCATGTAAATTAAAATAATGATTTCCATATGTAACCATTATATTTTTGAATTTCTTATTTTTTTGTTCTTCTTGTAAATTGATACTTTTTATTATAAAAAAAACCAGAATTACATAGTTGTCCTAGATTACACTCTGAGGATTTTACTCTTCCTCAAATCACCTTCCATGACACTAATAAGCCAACGTTTCTCCAGATATTCATGGTTGTAAAAATTCACAAAACAAAGTGCTACACCAAATTCAACATATAAAAAACTAAAACCTGAATACATCGTAAAAACATGATCCCACTTGACTAGGCTAAACCAAAACAGAATAGACAAAAAGCAGGAAAGCTAACAGATAATACATCTTAAACAGAATAGACAAAAAGCAGGAAAGCTAACGGATAATACATCTTAATCATTTTTAGAGGAAGAATTAGCATGGGATCCCTTGTTCTTAAACCTAGCGTGTCCGGTGGATCCTTGTTATCAGGTTTTTTAACTCTATTTTAAAATAAACAGCATTAAAAATCAATGGGCTTTTCAAATCTTACACCAACAAATAAGACGTCAGTTTTACCATTTAACATTTTACCACTCATTACCATTTCAATTTTGTTTCCCTATGGTTGAAGACTACAAAGGTACCACACACCGCGGGTGTAGGGGTAATGTTGTACGAGTGAATTGATAGGAATGCGATTCTACAATTTCCCCATACTTTCCTTTTCTCTGTGTGTCAACCCACCCACTCCATCGTGGAAAACGACAAGAGATAACCAACCATACATTGGGTATTAAATGCCCTATGTAGGCTGGCCCATCTATGTATGTCATGGGGCACATCCATGTAACTCCGGCGGCCACCTTTGCCTTTCCGGCAACGAATGCGGGACCCACCAACCGCGAGCCCGGGCCCAAAACGAAAACGACCTCGCGCCAAAACGCTATTGACTCCCGTTCAAAAATACTCTGCAACCCGCCTGGACGAAACATAAGAGCTCTGTTCAAATGAGGAATCTGCTTCCCCTCATAGGCTGGTTCCCGGGCTCCTGGTACATTCCTGGTAAGGATTTTCTTATATGTATATGAAGGATATGCGGAGCATAAATCCATTTAAAATTGTTTTTGGTAATTGGGCGTAAAATATTGCATACGAATATGTTCAGCAAAATTTCATTAATATTATTTGTGAAGCCGAAAACGCACCAGATGAAGCATAAATGATTAACCTGGCTGGTTAGCTCTTGCCAAGAGGACAACCCAAGAGGATCAAGGTTCGCCTTGAAGTGCCCATTGACCTACAAATTCACAAATCATTGCCATTATAATTGTCTCCCAAGACATTCCATCTCATGAAAATTAAAAGGAACCAAAAAATCCCATAACCGAGCTGTTCATTCACATAAATTTTAAAGGTATACAGTATATTTCATAACGGACCTGTTCATTGGCATAAACGATACGGATTTACAGTTTAGTTCATAACTGAGCTGCTGACTCGTGGACATTTTAAAACTTCGACAGTTTACTTCATAACTAACCTGCTACTCGCAGAACTTTTGAAGAATTGAGTGTATTTCAAAACAGAGCTGCTCACTGGTAGAAATTTTAAAGATTTGACACTGTATTTCATTATTGATTTAACCGAGCAGATTTTTAATTATTTCACCGTTTATTTCATAACAGAGTTGCTCACTCCTCGAAATCTATCTAGACATTAAAACAGCAAAACTTTTAATGCTTTGACAGTTTCTTTTATGACAGAGCCGCTCACTGGCCAAAATTTTCAAGATTTAACACTTTATTTCATTAAAACGGATTAAAACGGATCAGTTATGAAATAAAGTGCGAAAACATGAACATTTCTGCCAGTTAGTAGCTCTGTTATGAAATAAGATACATAGTAAAGTTGCTCGTTCTTAGATTTTGACTCAGAAAAAGGGACTAGATAGATCACAAAGTCCCTGAAGGGATATTAAAACGTGAACATACCTGGTAAGCCTTGATTTTAATCAGAAGAGACTACTTGTGTAAGAGTTGGATGGAAAGCCTCACCCCATTCTAGTGGAAGAAGAGTTAGAGATTAATGTCCTGGGTTAGTGATAGACAAAATACTCTTTTCATTGAGAAGGTCTCCGCTCCCATTGTCCTGATGCTCAGATATATGCCTTCTTTGCATAGACAGAAGATTAAAACGTGGATTAGTTTCTAGTTCCACCTATTGTTTAGTCCCAGGCTATTCCACCTCTGCTCAGCCCAGAGCCACATTTTTCAAAGAAGAAAGGTGACCTTGGTCTATTCAGAGTGAAGAAATTGTCTCCAGTCAATATTATTCATGATGCAAGTTGTCTTTCTTCCATTGATCATATATACAGAAGTAAAGTGAGTTTCAGCCATGCAATCAAAACTTTTTGGATAACAATTTTCTGACCATCAATATAAACGTTTTCTGTTTTTTAGATGATGTGTCTTATATTTCACTACTGAACAAATATATATCAAGAAATATACAAGTTGTCCCACCTTGTCGGATCCTTGTTCTATGGAAACCTGTTTCTATATGCCATTTCCAGGAGCTGTGATCTGTCACTTTAGTTTAATTAGTTGATTTTGACTTTTATTTTGAGCTGGTGAAGCTCAGGGCTAAAATGTAACTTCATGATTATTGTGTTCATGTCATGCATCTGGTTGGTTGGCTGTTGAAAGTTTACATCATTAAGAGTTTGCAAACTGCATCTTTTGAATCTTAAATATTTTGATATATGCAGGCTTTGGTCATTAAGAAACCTTCCTTGCTTTTACATTATGTGAAGAATACTGGCATTTCTACATTTAACATGCATTCATCCCAACATACAAAGTGACAAGTTCCTGCCCCATAGGATTTCTCCATCCATATATAAAATTAAACACATTCGAGTTAAAGTTTGTTCTATATGCCCAAAGTCTTATCACTGATATTTGATTTTCTGTTATTTTTCAAGGATGTGCATTCAGACTTGAGGTAGCATAAAAATAATCAATTTCAATCAGGATATTTTGTCATGTTAAAGTATTCTAACATGAATCTATTTTGTTGTTGTCACTATGCAGTGCTTCTAAGCCCACGGAATGGTGGAAAAGTGGACACTGTGCATTGAAGTATCATGCCGCCCCAATCCGGGTCCAGCATCTTTAAAAATTGTCCTTCACAATGGGGCAAAAAATCATGTGATTTATAGAATATGGGAAGTGCAGGGAAAGACAACCAATAACGAAGCATACTACATTACACTTGTTGCAGGTTTAAAAGAGGCAAAACACAATGGGGTGAATAAAATAACAGTGCTGACAAACTTAGATTTAATCTGTAATCACATGGAAGGCATCTACAATATTCGCGCAGACAATTTGAAGCCCCTCTATAGAGAGGCAAAAATCTGGAGTGCTCGATTTAATTCTTTTTCGATAAAGCACGTTGCGGAGATCCATAAAATCTCTACTGATCTAATGGTTGGAGCAATCTCAAGTGTAGATGCAGGTGCCAGAGATGATTCAGGATCATCGTTCATTCCACTGGCAAACATTGATCAGCATCAATATAGGTCTCGACTATGTGTATACACCATGGTTGTCATTTTTCTTGGGATTCTCATACCGTGGTTCTTTCAGTAAAGTACTCGTTAATGTACTTTTTTTTGGTTTTGTAATATCATTCACCTTAGATGTCCAATCATGTTATAACTGAATTCATGTGTCCAATTATGTACATTATATTTGAGGTGAACTAATTATTCTTAACCTACTAGTGGTTCAGCGAATATTATTGTAGCTTCGTATGAATTTAATTTTAATTTCAAGTTTCAGATGCTACCTCTTTAATAGTGTTGATTTCCACCTGGATGGATGCCATGGGAATAAATGAAAGTAACAAAAGAAGGTTATTTACATCTGGTTTGTTGCTTTTCACAACATTTAAGAAGTATAAGTCATTTCTGATGCAAACCCTAGCTATATCCATATCTATATGATGACAGGCCAAAAATAGTTGATGCGTAATCTAATGTGAGATGAAGAATTCCATACCATGAAACCCTCCTAGGAACATTGATGCATAATAATGAAAAACTCTAACCTAGTACGAAGTTAATTTTCTTAGGTACATGGTTTGCCCTATAATGATGCAATGTACGCATATATCAATGAAGCCCTACATGCCCATGATGCCTTTGAAGATGCCATAATCTTAATAAATAAAGTTAATAAATAAAGAACACAAGTGAAGAAACGCTCATCTTTCAAAATTGCCTAAAAGATTAAAAATATGGAGTCCGTAAATTTTGTCAAAATCATAATGATAAATTTTGCTTCAAAAAGCTTAATCCCCCATTTTCTTGACATTTGTTTTTCTTGACATGTCGCTTGTTCATCACACCCACACTAATCTTCCAACTAGGACACCTTTCTTACAAGCACAAGAAATGCTCTAGAGTCTAGTGTCCCATGTTTCCAGCACCGGAACCAAAAACTAAGGCTTTGGAATTTGCAAGAATGACACCAACAATAACAACTACAAATTTAAAGCGTAATGCCCCATAATATTGGCCATCTCGTTACCACAGGTCTAACTCAGCTAATGGCCATAGCTAATCATCTAATCAAGAACACTCACTATTGACTTTACACCAGAATCAACGGTGATGTGCGACCATAAAAAGCATGCCATAAACCATAACAGGGTTTCATGTTCCCAGGCACGCATTGGAGGAGCCAACTCAGGGTTTCATTTCAGTTGCTTCTGCATGACCCTCCACCTTTGATTTCTATCAAAGAATACAGCTAATTTCCCATTGCCAGTTGGAAATCATTTGCAAAAATTGTTAGGAATGCACTGCATACATTTTTTAATATCCTGCACTTCAATTTTCTGTAGTTCCTTCTTTTCTTGGCGCAGATGAAACAACATTTAACCGTCAAAATCATGCCCTTTTAAATCCCCTACACTTCCACTCTCTGTAAGGTAAGTTATTGTATGAGACAGATTCTTCTCAAAACTGAAGGAGGGTCAACAGCTTATGTCCTTTGTACTCAACAAGCAACATCCTTATCCTTCTCTACCTATTCTTTGATGAATATATCCTAAAATAATGATATAGTGAAATGATGAAGGCCCAACTGTTGATATCCTTATTATTGTTATGTCCTTTGTCTTTTCACTCAGAATCAACAATGCCTATCAAGTATACATATAACCCTACTGTTGTAAGATAATTATAAGACTTTGTCTGGTGAACAATGTGTTACTAAATTTCTTCTTTGCTAGAAGACTGAATTAATGCTTCTGGATGATTGGTTACTTTCCCACTCACAGATGCTTCAAGCTTGTATATGACAATCCCTAGCTATAGCTATCGTCTTGATTATGCCAGTCCGTGATGAACTGCATCAGGATGTAAGCTTAATGCAATTCACACATTCAACACTGCCTTTTCACTTACCGACACATTGGACTACACAGACATGCCATTAATGATTATTTGAAGCTTCAATGATTTGTACATGAGAACTTGACATTTCTTAACATACTTGTGCCATATTATTTCTTCAAATTGAACTCACTTTCAAGGACCGAATTCCCAAACCAGAAATACTGATCTTATCATTGTCATAAGTATATGCCAGATTTGAATCTAGTTCATTACACAGGGATCCATTCTTGATTGAAATGATTGTTGTAGAAGTTATTGTAATTAGACCACTGATAAATGTGCAAACTTCCATGTCCAGTCTTCAACAAAATTAGGACAAAGACTCCGAGCCAATCTGAAGAATGAGATTGAAACATTCAATTATAGTTGTTTCACTCTTGAACTTGCACAGGTCGACTTAATTCTCCTTGACACTCATATATGTATAGTTAGTGAATTCTAGACACCATGGCAAAGGAGAGTGTTGCAATCACAATTTGACTACTGCAATTAGACTCAAAATCTTCATTGTCATGCAATTAGGCTTAGGCACTGCAATTTGGATCATATCAAAATCATGGACAGAATGGCAATACCAATCATCATTCCTTGTCGTTATCAAAATTATTGGCATACAACTTCTAAAGAAACCCAAGGCTGATAATGGGTCTTAATACCACAATCTGTGTTCTTAAATTCAAAACTATGAGGACATACCTTAATTGCAAGGCTGCGATACTTACTAACTTCTTCGCAGGGATAAGACAATACTTAGTCCATTTTAAGAGAGGGAGAAGATGAATTCACATAGGGACTTTCAATTGTCTAGGAGGCTCAAGGAAGATTAATAGTTGTTGAGATTATATCATCTTAGAAAGGAACAGAATGCATATATCTGTTGATGGCAACCAGTTTTAATAATTTGTCTCTAAAATTGAGTGTTTGGCTAGTTAAATACTTGTTGTTTCTTCTGTAATAACATAAATCTGTTAAAGGGAGAGGTTATGTTTCTTATTTCTTTTTGTTTGTATTTCTTACCAGTAGTTTTCTCAGTTTGTTTGTGATGTTGGACAAATTATATGATCCAAAACAATTGATTTGCACTGAGATAATATCAGCTTTATTTCACATAACTAGATGTAGCAAGTAACTATGCAATCACTTATTGTTGTTAGCTTCAGCCTAAAGGCCCTGGAATTGTTCCAACTGCTCCATATGCCTCTACTATGGATTTGAATATGACCAACATGTAATTTGACCACTAATGGTTACTTGATTTCCTACAAATCAGAAAACTATTATTGTTATGGTATAAAACACTCACTATTGACTTTACACCAGAATCAACGGTGATGTGCGACCATAAAAAGCATGCCATAAACCATAACAGGGAAGTACATCATCACCATCCATATTCATGAAAGTGTAACGAAGAAATATGTAACAAAATACCATGCTTATTAACATATACACAGCAACTACAAGAATCCTGATGGAACAAAGTAGGTTATCAAACATTTAGAACAATGCTCCATTCAATATCCACACAATATGGCAAGAACCCTTCAATAGCATGCCAAAAATAAACAATGTTCCCACTTGTAACAACCCAAAACTAGCAACAACCCTAAATTGTTCAGAGCTCAAGTACTTGTACACCACTACCTGCTCAATGGCAATTTAGGTAACCTTTACAGCATTCCGTTACCCTCATGTACATGCATCTTTCACATCCAAACTAGTAAGTAAAGTAGAGTCTTTTACAAAGAAACGTTACAATGAGTTCGAAGCTCTCTTAAAACTTCAAAGTTTAAAATGAATATCACTTTACATTTGACCAAGTGAAATAATATATCTAAAACGGGGATCAAGAAAAGTACATAGTTTTTAAAGTTGAGGTTTTTATAAACCGAGTTACACATATAGTGACATAATGTAATGCATTAACATATATTTAATTAATGTATCCCCGCCATATAGTGACTCCAAAAAGTGCAAATTTCTTCACAACAAAATTGTGCCTCTCACACAAATATATAAACCCACTCTGTGATATATATATATATATATATTTCAATTGCATTGTATTGTAAGTTTTACATCTTTTTGGATGGTATATATACCCTTAAATATATTTTACTGGAATTCATGTTTTCAATGATATCATACTTAGGATCCACTCAGAATGTAACTTACCACACTTGGTAAGAACACAACCAAAGATCAACTCAATCGTGCAAGAACCAATTTACAGTGACAAGTAATAGGCTTTGCTTTTCATTAGAGTGTCAAGTGATGGGTTCTCTATCTTTTGGATAATAAATATTCTCACAGACACGAACATAGAACCATCTATGATGAAAACATAAATCATCATTGTGTAAGAATGATGAAAGCGTGCTCTTTAGAAAACATTATGGACACAATGTTACTCATATATTAATTTTTTTCCCACTTGGATATTGAGGTTCAAGAACTCTCTCACAGACACAAACATAGAACCATCAATGATGAAAGCATAATTCTGATTCTCTTTAAGAATGATGACAGCATGGAGAAACTTCATAGCCAATCCCATATTCACTCATTCATAGCCAATACTGACCAAGAACCCAATCATATGTACCTACCAAAACAGCCATTGTAAACCATATCCGAATCATGTCTACCTACCAAAGCAACATAATCACAACCATGTTAAGAATGCGCATAAGCACAAAGTTAGATTTGATACCTTTGTCTTAAACCTCAATAACTGGAAAGAGAGATTAAAAATATATCCTTTTCGTATTTGTAATAATAAAATTACTTAAATATAAATTACAGAGATTTGGATTTGTATCCAAATGTGATCACTTGCCCACCCTTGGAGAGCTAAAAGCCCTTCATGGCTAAATGGAGCAGACCTCCTCTCACAATGATCATAATGGTTTTCATTGTTCCTCTCAAGAGAAAGGAAGATAAGTTTGGGACCTTAAATGAGCAGAGCTGGTTTTCTCAGTTAAGACCAGGACATAATCTGAGCACAGATAACCCCTTTTGGGACCTTGTCTGAGAAGATATCAAGACCAAGATGCCCACCCTTGGAGAACGTAAAAGCCCTTCATGGCTAAATGAAGCAGACCTCCTCTCACAATCATCATAATGGTTTTCGTTATTCCCCTCAAGAGAAAGGAAGATAAGTTTGGGACTTTTAAATCAGCAGAGCTAGTTTTCTCAGTTAAGACCAGGACATAATCTGAGCCCAGATAAGCCCTTTTGGGACCTTGTCTGAGAAGATGTCAAGACCAGTACCTTATATTGAGAATAGTCATTTATACTCGGTGCAAATACAATAAGCTCATAAAGGGAGCTATGAATATGGATGTATCTGATTTGAGTTTGAGTCATGATGGCAAAGGAGAGCTCTCACTCTATTAAGTACCGCATCAATATTTGTAATTTGTTTGTGCTGTTGTAAAACGTTGAGAAAACCCATACGAAACAGAGAAGTAGAGCAACAGATCTCCACGTGATCAACTTTATTGAAACTGCTAACAAAAATAACAAGCAGAACAAGAGATATCTACAAATTTGTTTTATCAATTTGTAGTTAGTATTTTGTATTTATTTATTGCTTGGCACCGCTGAATAGCAGCAACTTAGCTCCCACAACCTGAAATCAGTGGACAGCTTTTTATTATGCTTTACAACTACAGATTTTTATTGAAATTTACAAGTCCAGTGTCGCACCCTTCAACACCATTCCACATGGGAGCTCCAGACATGGGGCATACCAAAGCTTCATGTTTAGTGCAGGAACTTGGGTTCTGTTAGATGAAGCAGAGGCTGCAAGAGGTTTATCACGAAATTCTTGCAATTGACTTCTATTCATGCATAGAACTCCTTGCTGATCTGAATCAGTAAGAATAAGATTTTCCAAGGTGGGATGCTCAGATATGATATTTTGAAGAAGATAATGCCTTGCAGAGGCTGCAATAAGGGAGCTGATGGTCCAAACCACTCTCAGTTTCAGGCCCCCATTGGTGTAAAATGATTCAGGAATGTTCCCAGTGTCTTCATCCTCTGAAGCCCCATTTTCTGCATTGTCAATACTTTTTTTCAGTTAGAATTGAATATATTTTATAAAGCTAAGACATGCTATTAACGATTAAAAGCACGAATTCCCGAAAGATAAACCCAAACATAATGATGCAAATTCTTTAACGAAGCATTTTTCTGAAAGGTAACATCAAATAACAGAGATCCCATGACACACTCAAACAACAGAAATTTCTAGATGCAGAGTACAACCTTCCAGCCCCTCTTATCTAAACCTAACAGAAAATGCTACAAAACCAAAATGCAGTCCATCTCAAAACCCCAATAAGGATTCTTTTTTCTTAATCCTTCTAATAAAAGAAAATCAGTTACTTCCAATAAACTAAAATAATCTCCAAAAGCTGAACAGTGACTATCTAACGTAAACATAACAGAAACTACGGTTGAAGTGGAACATCAATCTACCAAGCGAGCAGGTATTATTGCTTTCAGAAAACCTGTAAAAGCTGACCAGTAAAGGCTTACAAAAGCTAACTAAAAGCAATCATCACCATTTTGGTCCTTACAAGTTACACCAGAAATTGGCAAAAGAATGTCTAGTTTAGAGAGTTTGAGGGCAAGCTGTTGTTCGAACTCCACAATTTTCAATCATTTCCAGACACCAATTTTCACCAATTTTCATTGAAATTCATTTTGTATTGAAGCAACATGCCAAAATAACATCTACAATAATGAGCCAGCCTGATATATAAGAGTTCCAATTCTGCCTTTATGTACAATACACTATACTGTTATCCAAAAAGGATGTATCAAGCTTATAGTAGCAAAAAGGCAAATAACCTTTTCCTGGAGTTTGTTAGAGTTCAGCCAACATTTACACTGAGATTTTATATGCTTTGAGTTCAACAAAAAGATTTCAATAGCTCAATACAATAACCATACAAAATTGAAATTAGATAATGTTGTACATATCCAAAAACATTTTCAACCCATCATGCACACAACATGTTCTTGGATTAGGAGATCCCTTTATAGGGTTATGCCCATATTATATCCATGAATATTCATTAGCTCGAATATTTGTCATCTTTCCATTGATTGCTGGCACTTTGATTGTTCTCTTCACCTGCTATTTCCTGTATAGAGTGCAAGCGGCGATACAATCCAACTGGTTGTACAATAGGGGGCATCACCCTAGGGTGTGGAACCAAAATGTTATGGGTTGAAGTAGGCTGCCCAATGAATGAATTTGGTGCCATTGGTGGAAACAACCAGGGGGTTCGATGATCAAACGGGAGAGGTGGACGTGGTGAATGAAATGGAAAATGAATCAATGAACCCCCCATATTTGGATCCACATTATTCTCATGAAATAAACGAACTTGGCAACTTGAAGTATTATGAGATGTGGATTCTTCAGCTATAACAAAAAAGAAAAAAACACGTTGTTATGCAATCGCATTGAAGGCAATGAAGATAATGATATTTTGAATTTCACATTAAATGGTACATCAATTAATATTTCCATACCAGTATTTTGCAAAATAGAACCTTGTACCCTTCTAGATGTGTGGTCCAGATTGATTTCTTTTGTAGAAGAAATCTCCAATTGTTCATTCATGCTTCTTTTCCTTCCACGACACCGTCCAACCTTTAGAAACTGTGGTCCATATTTTCTTGATTTCAACGCAGGAACACTTTGCCCCCCTTTTTTTGTTGGGCTCAAGAAACTATGTCGCCTCTTGGTAGTGACCTTGGATGGAGTTACAACATCAAATTTCTTATTATTGTACTCTTGGCTTACATTTTTTACCAATTGATTTAGTGCATATGCCTCCTCCAAAGATGTGGGTGTTATTTGTAATAAACCCCTCAATCTCTTATGAGTTAATGACATCACAAGTTTAATTTCCTCATCTATTGTTAGGGCGCTATCTTGCCTTACAATGGTTGAATCAATGGAAGGAGAAGTTGGAAGGTTCATTTCAATTTCTGGGCTCATTACAAACGATTCATTTAAATCAAGTAAATATCCAGGTCTTTCTGTAATAGACCTATAGACATTAGGCAATTCATTGCCCCTTGAAACCTTGCTAGTCACTACCATCTCAACTTTTAGAATATGCTTACAAATATTGCCATTTAGGGCCCATTTGCAATTACAAAAGTGTAGGTTCAGCCCTTTATAGATGACATGATACCATGTATCACGAGTTGTCGTAGTTTGGCTACGAACCAAATACTCACTTTCCTTGTTTCCATCAGCCATACAATCTTCATCTGGGATATTCTTTGCTTTGCACTTACTTAAATTTATTTGTTGCTCAATTTTTGAAGCTCGGACAAAACCAACATTTTTTAGACGTTGCATGTGAATGTAATACAACTCAACCTTTTTTAATAATAGGTGCAACAGCCAATCCACCCTTCTATGGGATGCATTATTCTTCTCACAGAGGTACCTTTGCTTTAGATACTGGTGATAAGATTCGATAGCATTATTAGTATCCTGGTTGGAATGTGGGAAGTCCCTATATGCTTTTGCCCACATATCTGGAAAAAAAACATATATTAGATGCGAAAAAACAATAGAAAATGGTGAATTACAAAATAAATTGATAAAATGCAACCTTAGGAAACTTACATAGCTTGTTGTTGTTTAACCAGTTGGTTGCAAAATAATCCAAAAACACAGTTTCTTCTTTGAATTCATCAAAGAAACTTTGAATTTCATGTTGCACAGATGCATCATCTTCACACGAATGCATGATTAATCCCAGAGCACGGAAGATACGGACTTTATTTTCCTTTCCCCTGACTTTCGTTCCAACATTTTTCAACCAGGCTCTACGGACATGCCATACACACAATAATAGTGTACAGTTTGTGCAAGTCCTGAAATAATATAACATTATAAGAGAATATCCTTGAACATTATTGCTTTTTATCTCTTCTAAAAAGAAAAAACTGGTTCACCTTAATGCCTCGATTTGCGCTACTGCATCATCTGTGACGATAGCTCGGACATGCCAATCTGGGTTTTCCTTTTTCCCATTTGCAAATAATTGCGACATCCATTTACAAATATCAGGAGTACCATTCTGTGATGATATTACCCATGCCACTGGAATCCCATTGTGATGATCATCAAAAGCCATTATGGTGTACAGTTGATACTGCATTACAATAAGAAAACAAGATTATAAGCATATAAGAGGACGACATTGAAATAAAGTAAAATAAATGAAGTTTTGGTAAATATGTTTACCCCATATTTGTTAGTGCTAAAAGTGGAGTCCATTGATAACATGTTGTTGTGTGAGTATCTCACCATCATTGAAAGCATCCACTTAGTTTGTATGCCTATAATGAAAGGAATGTTTTTAACAACATCTTGTGTCTGGTAGAAGAAAAATCTCTCTAGGCACTCACTAACCCAACAATCCACACTCATTGGATCACTTTCATGCTTCACATACTCTAGCCTCTTGATATTATTGTACATGTTTGACACATCCTTTCTTGTCATGAAAGAATCTCGAGGTGCCCCTGTGAAAAGCTCACCAGATCCATACCTTAAATCAAAGATAAATTTTTCCCAGATCATCGTAGCATTAAAACCATCACGAACCAAATCTTCAACAATAGTTCGTATATGCTCTGTTAAATGCGGCGCAAAATTGAATTTCTTGGGCATGTCATTTGCCTCATTTCCATGACAAACCACATTTTTGTCATCAATATGTCTGCATGTTGTATATATTAGAACGACATCATTTGGTCTAAGAGCAAGTCGTCGCATAATAAAGTGACACTGACAACCAACTTTGATGCTGTGACGTGGAAGACGTTTCTTAGTTGTGGATCCAGGTTCAGCCACATTGCTGGATTGTACATGATTTGGACCATAGGCACACCTATATCTGTGATCAAGAATTCACCAAAAATTAAATAAAATATTTATGCATGTTTGACATAGTGAACTTAAAATCAAAATTATATATATATATATATATATATATATATATATATATAGATAGATAGATAGATAGATAGATAGATATATATATATATATATATAGAGAGAGAGAGAGAGAGAGAGAGAGAGAGAGAGACTCACACAACATATTCTAGATATGTTGAAGAATTTGTCCTCTTGATATCCTTCACATCTTTAATTTTTCGAATTTTAGCAACAAATTGAGTAGGTGCACTTTCCCTCATTTTCTCTCCCCTTATAAAATCCTCAAGTCGACAATATGGAATAATCGCGACTTGGTCTCCTGCTACTTCTGTCCATGTCAAATCTTCCGTTGAAAACTCTATCATCCCTTCTGGGTCCTCAACCTCCAACTCATTGATCAATTCCCACTTCCTCATTCTTCAAATCCCTATACAAATGAGGGAACACGAATATTGACTAAACATATGAGCAACAGTTCATACTATGAATATTGAACACCACTTGAAATGCAATTTTTTGTAGTGTGTAGAATTTACACTGAAGACCCCACCAGATATAAACACATTTACAACATAATTCCCTATCTCCCCTTCAATATTTCCTACCCATGCACAAAACAATATTATAGACTTTCAAATGCTTCATCTTGGTATAATCAATACATTGCTGAAAGAAACATAATAACATGCAAAATCTGTTGCAAAGAAAAAACTGTTATACAACTTTAATCAGTTTGTTCCACTTTGTTATGCTCAGATGAAGTCCAAAACAATTACAATTACATAAGCAGCTGACATTTTTCACTGTTTTTGATCAAGTATCACTTTCAGTTCTCCAGTGTAGTTTATGTGTGCCTATAAAAGAATCTATATAATCAATTCCCCAATGTGTTCCAATTAATAATTGATTATACAGGATCCAAGACCTTTGTTACTGTAATCTCTCCTTCTATAGCACACTGGATATTTGAAGCCTGGTAACTTAAGTTTAAGAATACTTATACCAGGTTCCACACCCCGTGATAAAATATATTTTTGAACAGTCTTCCTAACTTTTGCTCTTATACTTATAGGTTAATTATGTCTTAAGCCATGATCATGTGCTAAAAAAATTTACAGCATTATAGAATAAACAGGACAGACCATAAAGGAAACCATTAGAGAGTATACTTCAACACCTGTCCTTTCTTCTCAGGTTCAGTGTAGCTTTGAAGCATACCTCAGTAATTTTAGAAACTAAAAATCAGAAGAGGAGGATACTGACATTGAATGTCTCTATCTCGATGTCATAGTCATAGTAGTTACACAGGCATTGCCAGGACACTTCATAGTAATCTTGTTCATAATTCTAACATAAACTCTAAATAAATATATATGCTGGAAATGCTACTGGATTGAAGAAATATGCATATAATAAAAATAAATAAATAAAAATCTAGAACACTAACTCATATACTGATAACTTGGGCACCAACTCAAAACAGGCACACCTCCAGATCAGAGAATTCAAACCATGGACAGCAATCCATGATTTCACAGACAAACACAACAGTGTCACGAACAAGGAATCCTGCATCTGCCTCCAACATATCAGGGACCTTCATGAATTGAAGAACAGAATTGTTCCAGGTTTTTGTGCATATTGATGACTCCTTCCACACTGATCTATTTTGGTAGATTCATTGGAAATTGTTTTTTTGAAAGTATTATTAATATTTCTATATTATGTTCCAGCATTGGATTTACTGAAAGTCAAATGAAACCTACAGTGGTGATCAAGATTCAAAGGTGCCATTCACAGCAACAAGAACCATTGCCAGTAACATGGCCAAGGAGCTTAACTTATACACAGTCATTCCATATGGTCCTTGGTACAATCATAAACAGGTAAACTCTCATCTTTTTAATCTAAGAACTCTGATTATAAGCATTTATGTAGATAATGCTGATTAAAATTCAAAATTGGGCAGGTGGCAGGATGGACTCAAGCATATGGACATTCAGTTAAAGGCAAAATTGAGAGTATTTTGACTTATGCAATAGTCAGCGATGCAGGACACGGGGTTCCATAGAGTAAACCGTTTGAAGCATTGACTCTATATAGATGTTTTATCAGAGCATTGCCTTGGCCTTCTTCAAAAAATAGCCTCGAGTGCAAAGCCAAATAGACTAGATTATTCCTATAAATATGTGTACCTTGTAGTGCAATGCGAGATGCATAACTTCATTTGTTAACACTGCATTGACTTTGTACAGAGCTTTCAACGTTCATCAAAGGATTGCCTGTGTCTTTTTTCAAGAGATGGCCTCCAGTACAAAACCAAATACACTACATTATTCTTATACAAGAAACATTTGTACCCTGTATGGGAATGCCAAATGCATTTCTTTATATGTTAATGATGCTTGCTCAGATGTTGTTCATTATTGCTGGCAGTGCTTCCTTATGGATTTAGCATTTCTTCTAAATTTCCAAACTTAAGAGTACTGCATAAGCACTGCCAGAGGTTTTGTACAGAGCTTTCAACGTTCATCAAAGGATTGCCTTTGTGCATATTGATGACTCCTTCCACACTGATCTATTTTGGTATTTCTGATTTCCAATTTCTGATGAATCTACCACAATGACGATCCATTACAAATAATAGAGTTCCTCATGGCAAGAGCTAACACCAATGGCTGCCTCCTCCGCTCATCTAGTTCTTTCATGTCGAAGCCCCTTTTTAACTTCTTTCAATTCATGAATTGGGCCGAAACCGATAAGAAAGAAACTACCGAAGAAGTTATAAGATGCAATAACATCATAAAACAGGGTCTTAGGGCTCCTTATGTATAATCAATATTGATGGCACGACAACCATTCTGTACATATTTATCAAATTAACAAACATCTGAATTGTTATACATGAAAAATAAACCCATCTCCTGGTCGTCCTCTCAGAAATCCAAAATTGTGGAATATCCGCAACAAAATACCGCCAACAAACCGCAGGGATTACGCTGTTAACGTAAACCGAGGATGAAAGAGATAAACAAAATCTGTGTATCTAATTGATTCGATGCAACGCTACGAATGAGAAGCAGGGCTATATAACGACATACATTAACAAGAAAGGACTTATCGTATTCTCCATTCTTCAAATATTCTCCATTGACAGAAACTAAAAGTTAACTGAAATCAGGAATCTCACAACTAGGTTAATCATTTATGCTTCATCTGGTGCGTTTTCGGTTCACAAATAATATTAATGAAATTTTGCTGAACATATTCGTATGCAATATTTTACGCCCAGTTACCAAAAACAATTTTAAATGGATTTATGCTTCGCATATCCTTCATATACATATAAGAAAATCTTTACCAGGAATGTACCAGGAGCCCGGGAACCAGCCTGCGAGGGGAAGCAGATTCCTCGGTTGAACAGAGCTCTTGCGTTTCGTCCAGGCGGGTTGCAGAGTATCCAGGCGGGTTGCAGAGTATTTTCGAACGGGAGTCAATAGCGTTTTGGCGCGAGGTCGTTTTGGAGTCAATAGCGTTTTGGGCCCGGGCTCGCGGTTGGTGGGTCCCGCATTCATTGCCGGAAAGGCAAAGGTGGCCGCCGGAGTTACATGGATGCGCCCCCATGACCCGCTTGACATACATAGATGGGCCAGCCTACATAGGGGCATTTAATACCCAATGTATGGTTGGTTAGCTCTTGCCGTGGAAAACTAGGCGGGCGTTTCCAATGGGAAATTACAGAGAAAAGAGTGTATTGACTTTTGACTCTTAAAAAAGTTAAATACATGGGAAATTTTCCTTAACAAAGGAGAAAATCGGAGGACATTTATCTAAAATAAATATTTAATTTAATTAATAAAAATAAAAAATAAAATATTTTCTTATATATAAAATTAAACGCATAGTCTAACTATGCGGAGGAGTTGCCCAGAAAGTTATGGAAATTAAGGTCATATTTAGAGAAAATCCGGTAAGTATTTTTGTAAATCCAAGTTATAGTGGTTAAAATTTAAAATTTTAGGTGTCTTAAACGTTTTTGATGGTGTTGAATCCATTTCCACCATCAAAAACACAATTCAAACACTTCCTTTACAAGTTTTTTTGAATTTGTTTGCCCGGATTCCGGCCACTTTTAGCCGTTCGGGCAATTCCTCTGCCTCACTCCAAAATTAAATAATAATCCAATTTGTAAATTTTAAAAACTTACAACAACTTAATCTCTACAAAGTTAAAATTAGCCTATCTCCGTTAGTGATTTTTGATTTGAATTAGCCTATTTCTATTAGTGATTCCTGATTTGAATTAGCCTATTTCTGTTAGTGATTCCTGATTTGAATTACGCATAATTCGAAATATATAATTACTCAAGCTATTTTATGTTTAAACTATTACCTAAAACTATTCTTATTATGGCAAGAAAAGTCTTTGTCCTCATGCATGAATGTCCTCAAGATGGTGAATTATTAATTTTTTTTTAATAAATATAATTTTTTTTAAATAATATTAAGAAAAAATCAAGATTTTTTTAATAATATTAAGGAAAGATAAAAAAGGGTTAAAATCATTTTAAATTAATATAAAGTTAGATGTGAGATTTCAAAAATTTGTTATATTTATATTGATATAAGATTTGTATATGCAGAAGATTAGTGGATAATATAATCTAAAAATGATTTATAACTTAAGATCCATTTTAATCAAAGATTTAGCTTAGAGGGATCAAATCTTTAGAGGTATAAGTCTCTTTTTTAGTGAGAAACTTGAGAAAAGGTTTACAGTGTTTGATTCCTCTCTTAATCACAAATCTAGCTTAGAGGGATCAAATCTCTTGAGGTATAAGCTTCTTTTCTAGTGAGAAACTTGAAAAAGAGTTTACATTATTTGATTCCTCTCAATGCTTGCTAAATGTGTGTTTTAGATGGATCTACGCACATCAAAAAGGCCAAAATGTAGAATAATGAGACTACTTTAAATATTTTAACCGAAAATCCATCTTAAGCATGATCAATCAAGCATTAAGAAGCATCAAATCTCTAGACATGTAAACATTTTTTTAAGTTTTGCACTCTAAAAAAATTTGCACCATAGGAGATTTGATCCATCTCAACCTTTAACACATCTGGGCTTAAGATAAATCTATGATAGTAGTTACTATATCCAAATAAAGTATTATATTCATAAATATTTTTGTTTTTTTCTAAAGAAAATAAATTTCACTCAATTTTGCTCCAAATCTAATAGATACCTTTTGGAATTCTAAGTGCGAGTTTAATTAAATTCTAATCCCAATTTTTTTTAAACATTAAATTTATTTATGTATTCAAAAATACATTTTAAATAACTGAAATTCACAAACATACCCAAAATTATATCAGGACCAAAATATTATTTAATTAAATTACACCAATATATGATAAAGATGGTAAAATTTAATTGTGTTAATTTCCCTATTATAATTCTAGAAATTTTATAACTTTATGCCCTTTGGACCATTCATAAAATTTCTTTATAATTTTTAATCTTATTTTATATATAACATTAAAATAAATAAACAAAATCTCGTTATAATTTTTTTTATCTTATTTTTATATAGAATTTAAATAAATAAATAATATTTAAGATGCATAATTAATATATTGCATTTAATTATTAATAAAAAAAGTATATAATATTTACATGGGAAGATAAAATACATAACAACAATGTGATAGAAAAATATGAGATCCTCCCCTGAAGAGGTGCAACAAATATTCCCCCTAAGTTGCTAAACATTCTCCCTCTAAATATATATAAGTCCACACCATCTTGAAGAAGCAATATACATGAAGAAGCAACCCATCTTGAAATGAAGCAAGAATAAGCAAGCAAACAATTCATAATGCCTTGAATAGCATGCAACCAACCAATCACCACCCATTCTCCAAATTTTACGGTTGAAAGTGCTCTTGGTCACAGCCATATGACAACAACAACCTCCATGAAAAACTCCTCAATACCTTCGAAAAGGCACAATGCCCATCTGCTCTCTAAGATATTAAAATTTCTCCCAATATTCTATGCCATAGCCAAGATTCTTATATTTTCTCATGCAGTAACTATATCTAGTGTTATTAAAAATATACATGTTGTTGTCACTTTTAATGGCCTTGCCACTATCATTCTTGATTTAGAATTTTTGATATCACACTCTTTAGATCTGAAAATCACCTCATGCCCATTATCACACATCTGACTAACACTATGGAGATTGTGCTTGAAACCCTCAACATAAAGCACATATTGAGCTTTGGTCTTCTTGTCCAATCTAATTGTTCTTTTGCCTCTAATGGAAACTGCTGCATCATTTCCAAAAATGACATCACCTTTCTCATACTCTATTAGCTACAAGAATTTTCTCTTATCACCAGTCATATGCTTGGAACAACCACTATAAATCAGTCATTGCTCATGATGATGACAAGATATCAAAGAAAGCTCACAATTTTCAACCTTCTTCTTCTATCTTTTCTCAACTTTCTATTGATTAGATTTCTCTTTAGTATGATGCATGGAAGAATTTAGAAGGCTAGATTTTCACTCACTAGCTTTGTGACCAAAGTTATTGCATATGAAACACTTGATTTGATTTAGTAGTGGAGAAAAATAAGTATTTCCATTAGCATGCAAAACATTTGGCCCTTGAGAAATTCTTGATCTATCAACATTTCTTCTAGGAAACATCTTCAATCTACAACTTATGGCTTTGTGTGAAAAATTATTACGTGCAAAATAGTAACCATTAAATTGAGTAGGATACCTAACTTTTTGTCGCCATGATGGAGGAGTGATCTTGATTGTTTCACTTGTTGATTTTATGTTGATTTTCTTTCAGCTTCATTCTTTTGCACATTCTTGTTAGTTGCAACAATATTTGATTGATTTTCTTTACCTTCCAATGCATTTGCATAACTGGTACTTGGCCGATCATTAGCATTTTGTAGAGGAGACTTGTATCCCAAACCATTTTTGTCCTCCAGTGACCTTTGCATGTTGAGAATATTTTGCAAGGTTTCAGATCCCTTGATAAAAATCTGATTTAAACATGCTTTAGTTTCTACTTTTGAAAGATTGGCCCCTAAAGCAATAATTTCTGCTTTAAGTTTGTGACAATTTTCTTTCCATTCCTCCACGTGATTGGTAAGAACATTTTCTCTCATTTTTGCTTCTTCCAATTCTCTCTTTAAGTAGATGATGTCTTCTTCATGAGTGCATGCAATAGGAGCTCCTCCAACATTCTACTTCAAATGTTCATTTTCTTTCTCCAACTCAGCCATATTATTTTGTAGAACCACAATTTGTTGCAACAAACTTTCCTTGAATTTATCAATCTCATCCCAGTGGATCTTCAAAGAATCAACCACCAAAGGGGGTGTATTCCCCTTTAGTTTGTGTATTTCCCCTTTCAGCTCCTTATTTTTGTTTCTAGCTTTGTACAACTGATCAAATGCAAAAATGAGCTCACCTTCATAATCAATCTCTCCATCTTCTAGATCTGATTCATCTTTGTACTCAAGATCCATAAGAACACATTCATTGTTCTCTTCCTCTACTTTTGATGAATATTTCTCAATGCTTTCATCTAAAATATCACTCTCTTCTTTGGAGTATCAACTCCATCTCTTTTGAACATTAGCTTTTTGAAATTCTTGGGTTTTATCCTTGCTCTTCATATCATTTTTACTGAATCTTTTGTGCGTACATTTTGTAGCAAAATGTCCAACTTTTCTACATTCAAAATACTTGAAAGGAAGCATAGCTTCATACCTTCTAGTAACCTTCTTCAATTTATTGTCAAACTCAGCAAATTCTTCATCATATTAACTACTAGAGTATTCTTCCTCTTCCTTGATTTTCTTTGGAAGTTTCTTGAGCTTTTGGTAATACCCTTGACCTTCTTGGAGGCTTGGAAAGCAGCTTCACTAGATTCATATTTCTGTTGAACAATTCACATCTCATAAGCTATAAGAATTCCAAGCAATTGCTCCATAGTGAGAGTGCTCAAATATGAAATGTTTTCAATAGAAGAAACCTTTGGATTAAATCTTGTTGGTAAGGACCTATATATTTTCTCAATAATGATTTCATCTTCAAAATTTTCATCTATGCTCTTGATCATATTTGTTACTGATTCAATCTTCCAGAAATATTCTGCAATAGTTTCATCTTCTTTCTTTTTCAAGCTCTCAAACCTCATCCTATAGGGTTGGAGCTTTTCTTTCTTCACCTTCTCATCACCTTCATATCTATTCTCAATTTTTTCCGAAACTTCTTTGGATAATTTACAATGCATGACTTTTATTAGCTAAGTCTCACTAAGTGTTTCAATAATGGCATTTCTGGCTTTTGCATTATTTTGAAAAATATTATTTCCATCACGGTCTCAAGGAAGAACATCAAGAACAATATAACCAGTCACCACAATAGAGAAAACATCAAAACCTAAACTCATGAGGTGCCCCTCCATTCTCATCTTCCATAAGTTGTAGTTTTCACCATAAAAAAATGGATCTTTCACATCATGGACAACCATTGTCCCTTCTTGAATTCTTCTTTCAGTGGTCAATCTATAGCAAAGGATCTAACTCTGATACCGATTGTTAGACATAAGTAATACTAAGAGAGGGGGGGTGGCGGGGGGCGGGGGAGAGAGGAGATGAGGGGTAAATCAGTATTAAAAAAATAAATAAATAAAATTGCAAATAAAACTTCTTGAGAAATTAACTTCAGAAATATACAACATAATCAAGCACATGAAAAACACAAATAACCATCACATACAAACATTTAGATTTTAAGTGGAAAAAAACCCCTCAAGGGAAAAAACCACCGAACTATTTATTGCTTCTTCTTATTATCTATTGCTTCAAAATTTTCTCATTACAGTACATCAGCTAGCACCCACTAGCAATGGAGTACCCACCCCTTGAATGAAAGAGAAATGTTGGCCACAACCAACTTTGAGCACCCGCTCCTACAATAGACAAATAACATGCACTTAGCTTGATGCCCCCACTCGAAGCACAAACAATTCTACTATAAAATGATATGATTTAGAAATGAGAATATTGTTGCATAAACAAAACATGCAACAAATAGAAAAGATCATGCATCCACAATCCACACTCCAATTGAGAGAACAATTTTCTCCACACATACTCACTAAACTGATTTTCAATCACTGCACACTACTGTGAAATTTTCCTGAATATTGTTCTCTAAATCACACTACAATTTTGAAATTATGAAATCACAACAAAACTCACTGGTTGTGCACTTACAAATCACGCACACTCCCTCACACACCCTTCTTTCGAACCAACAAATGAGCTTCTTTCATTCTCATATTTGTAGAATTTGGAGATGGTTAAGTCAATTAATGTTTCAGATGATGGAGCTCACACAAATTTTTTCACACACTTAAGAAATGATTGAGATTGACATCTTGACCATATTAAACCACCACTTCCACTTTCCCTTTAATGATTTCAACTTTAACCATCTTCTAGAGGCCCCATGACTTATTTCGACCTTTTTTCTAGAAAATTTTGACACTAGATTCCACCAAAAACAAACTAATTTCCAAAGGAGCGCAGGAAATTTAGAGATAAACTCATAATCCCTCAATCACACACACAGGCCTAGACAAAACCAACTGGAAGAATTGGTCACTCACATGAGCCTGTCCTCCATGCCACTGGATTGTTCGAGTCACTCTAATGAGCCTCCTTCCATGTGACTGGGGTAGAGCATGACTTGAAACAAGGATCCAACCCTTAAAATTTCCACAAATCTTTAGGGGAGTGAAATGACTTGTAAACCATCCTTACAAACTTATCTTGACATCGGGAACCCAACTGCATAACTTCAACAAGGCATCATGCACATCATCAACTAGACCTATAGTACAAGTGTAGTGTAGCTTCAGGTGAGACCTTGTTACCTCATGACACCTCTCCTATAGACCTTCTGAGACTTATTACAACAAGTTACATCAGTATGACAACCTTCAACAAATATACAATAAACTCAAGACTTGACATATAGACTCATGACTACATGACTTCAACATATGACATCAATGGAAACACAAATAGGCCAACAATATATCCTCAATTTATTTGAAAGTGAGCGGATTGTGGATGATAATAAAGGTTTTTCTAAAGAAATATTGAACAAACATTTTTGCTAATTTTGGAAATTTTTCAAATTGCATAAATTCATCCCCGCTTTTGGGAATTTAAGGCAAAATCATTTCTTATGATGCTATGATGCCACATGGTAAGAAATAGCATTCATAAAAATGCCATGCTTAATTACAAAAACTCCACCATCAATTGAGGCATCTACAAAATGAAAAACAAAAATTAAAATAAATCTCAATTAAAAATAGATATCATTAGTTTAAAATAAAGTTAAACAAGTAGTTTCAACAATCAATTTTTAATATATTTCATATCTTTTATCATTTTTTTAATCCAACTAAAAATTTAAAAGAATTATTGGAATTGTAATGCATATTTCAAGTGAATTCAATGTTTTTTTATGGGGCTCTATACATTTAAAATTATTATTTGAATAATACAAAATTACAATTTCACCAACAATTACATCATTTAATTTGGTGATAATTGTTTAAAATATCTAAAAATTTGATGTTTAAACTTGTTCTAGATTCATATTTGCATACATTCAAGACTAGGCCAATAATGTAATTAACTTGATAAATAAAAAAGACAACCTAACACAACCTTTTTTTTTTGATCGGGTAAGAGTAGGACCTTCTATTAATCTAGGCAATAATACATAATTTACAAGATGTCGCACCAGCTCCGTGAGAGTTCAACAGGCAGCTGTGTATACAAAGTACCGAACCATGCATCCAAATGCACACGAAGTCTTACCAAGATAATCGAGTAGTTACATCCGTTTGCCCTGGTCAACAGACAAGCATTAGACCATCAGGTCATGCTATCTAGCATTGAAAGAGTTTGAGCCCTCAACCGAAGCCACAAGTGGGGGTCCACTAGACTTCCAAAACAGTAGACCAACAAGAACCTTCATTGAGCTTGTAGAGCCGCACACCACCCGAACCAACCTGTCTGTATCCATAGGACATGTCCTTATCGCGAGCCCACCACAACCCACACCAAACCTTTCTTACGGACCCGTCGTAAACTTTATTCCAGCCCTCTAAACTTTTTTCGGGTTCGAGACACCAATCGAACTTGCATGATCAAACATACACCGTTGATCTTCCGCCGCAGAGCCAACGGTTTACGGAGATATGGGGTGGTTAAATAGCATGGGGGATAACCATCCGATGAGAGCGGTATTCTCTCACCTCTCCCTGCTACGTGTCGCACGACGAGTGGAATCGCAGCCTTCCTAAAAAAATCCGGATACCACTTAGACCCCATCTGATAAACCATTTGTGGTTTTAGAATACAGCGCCTCGTGGAATAGCCACCGCGCTCTTTTGCCAAGCGGTAGCCATTGATCTTGTGCATCGGACGGTTCTTGTGCCATCCTCCCAAAATTGTTGTCCAGCCCAAAACACCAGCAAAATTTCCACATAATGTTTTGTTCCATGGACGGCCTAACTTGTAGTACTTCCATAGTGGGTTCGACGGAATGCTGAGCTATGGACTGCAGCCCATACCCACAGAGGGCCGACATTGTAGAGTACCCTATCCTCCCTCCTGTCTTCTATACCATCTTAGTCCTTTCTGTGAATCCATAGCTCTGTATCTTTGTCTGCCAGACAAAGACAATCCTCCCTCAGTTTTCCTGGGGGTACTAGATCCTAATCATACCAAGAATCCCTATCCTTGTTGGTGACTCCCTCATTCGCCAAGCGATCTGCTAACATGTTAGCTTTCCTCTTCACATGGACAAAGATGACAATTTTTTAGGTTTGCAAGTGTGAGTGTATATGGTGAAAGACCTGCAAAAGCCTCCAATGCTTTGATAATTTATCTAGAGAAGTACCATTACATATTTTCTTGGCCGCTCTAATAATCACCTCAGAATTTGCTTCTGTGATGACATTATGCAGGTTAGAATCTAACAAAATTTCCAAACCTTGTTCTAGTGCCATGAGCTCCGTCATGTTGTTAGTAGCCTTACCCAAGTGGCCATGGAAGATCTTCTTTATCTGACCCTTTTCATCTCTTATAGCCCCTCGAAAGTCGGCCAACCCTGGATTGCCTTTGGAAGCTCCGTCTATATTAACCTTTAGAAAACCATGCAGAGGAGGCTTCCAAATATTAATATTCGCATTAATTTGGCTTACTCCCTTGAATAAGCCCTGAGGGTGTATGGAATGGAGATCCAAATGCCTAACAATGCTCACCTCTCGGGGCAGGGGAGGATCCTTGGGAAGATTCCGCAACAGGCTTCTTATCGTGTCTTTAAGCTACCTCAAAATTTGGGCAATAATGTGTTGGGGCTCTCTTTCTCTGTTTTTGAAGATCCAATTGTTGCGCTCTTTCCAAACATTCCACATAACAAATCCTGGTACCAAAATCCAGGCTTTATTAATGATTTCATTTCCTGAGAAATTAACCCGCCAGTACTTCAAAGTATTAGATATGCTGAGACTATCCCTATCTGTTTACCTAAATATTGAGGCCACCCAGTCCCATACATTTGATGTGAAAGGATAGAGGTTGAGAAGATGATCCAATGTCTCCTCTTGAGAGCCACAGAGGTAACATTGGGAGGGGCCAATAAAGCCTATTTTTTTTAGATTCTACGAGGTTAAGATTTTCCTTTGATATACTAACCAGATGAACAACTTTATCTTCATCCAGTGGGGGCTTTGCCATAGTCTCTTCCAGACTAGATCAACATTCAGATAGTTAAATCATGTTACTTCCTGTTTAGCCTCTTTGAGGTTGAAGTTTCCTTCGGTGTTCTTTCCCCATCTTAATTGGTCAGGTAAGGAGGATACCAGAATCCTTCTATGCTCTAGCTCCTGGGCGAGTGTTCCTACCAGGACCTTCAGAGGACTGTCATCACTATGGCCCAGATCCTTCCAATTCCTCCATTTTCCATTATCCCTATCTTGGTCCCAGAAATCTTTAACCACAATCAGCCCTTTGTTATATGTATCTCTCTTGAGAGCTTCTAATTCATCCTTATATAGGTTGGGTTCCTGTTGCTAGTTGTCCTCCTAGAATCTTGCTAGGTTCCCTGCTCTAATTTCCTAGAAGCTATGATGTTGAACAATACTCTTATTCTCCCAAGCCAGATTCCAAATATGGAAGCCCCTAATTTTCCCTGACATTCTAATGTGATCCTTCTCCTGCCAATACTTGGCATATTTTTGTTTCCACAGCTTAGCCCAGGGAGCTGCCAATTTCTTAATCCATCTCCACCAAAGTTTGGTTCCCGAAACTCTACTAAAGGTTTCAGGGTCATGAAGCCCCAAGCCACCATGGTTTTTGGGCCTGCAAATCTTGTCTGAGGCTACTAAAGCCCACTTCTTTTTCTCTTCATCTCTGTCCCACAGAAAATCCCTTTGTATGCTCCTAATCTATTGCTTGATGCCTTTAGGAGAAGGAAGAGCTGAGAATATGAAAACGGGAATTGCCTACAGGACCGCTTGTGTGAGCACCAGGCGCCCTGCCAAATTTAGTGCCCTGTATGTCCATTTCCTGACCTTGTCCTGATGTTTGTTAATTGTTGGCTCCCACACACTCTTGCTCAAAGGTTTATCAGTAAGAGGTATGCCTAGATAATTGGAAGGTAGTTGTTCCCTTTGAAACCCAAGAATTCTGGTAATATTTCTCTGAATAGCAATATTGGTGTTAAAGAAAAAAACTTTTGATTTGTTGAGGCTTACCTCAGTACCGGCTACCAAAGCAAATCCATTCAAGATATGTTTGATTTCCATCGCTTCCCTGACTGTGGCTATACCCTGTAGCATAGTATCATCCACAAATTGTTGATGAGTATTTGCTGCTCCATCTTCAGTGACTTTGATACCCTGGATACGTCCTTCAGCATTTACCACTTTGAATGCTCTGCCTAGCCCTTCCATCATGAGAACGAAAAGGAAAGGAGAGAGTGGATCTCCTTGTTTGAGACCTCTGAATGGTGTTAAGGGTCTTGATGGAGATCCATTGAGCATAATAGAGAAACTGGTCGTGGTGATGAGTGCCATAACCCATCTTATCCAATTTTGGTTGAAGCCATAGGCCCTTAGAATTGCCCTTATATAAGACCAACTCAGCTTGTCATAGGCTTTCGCTAGGTCTAACTGAATGATCATACTAGATTGTTTGTTGCTTTTGAGAGAGTGTACCACTCATCTGCTTGGATGATATTGTTGAGGATTTTTCTTCCTTCCACATAGCCCGTTTTCTCCTCGAGATAAGAGATGGTAGAAGGGGCTTGAGTCTATTGGATATCACTTTGGAAATTATTTTGTACACCACATTACATAATGCTATGGGTCTGAAACCTTCCGGAGTCATGGCATTTTCCTGTTTAGAGATCAGAGTTATGAAGGAAGCATTAAGAGCCTTCAGAACCTTTTTAGATTTTCTTGAGTCTTCCACAATGTTAGGCCCCTATACTACTAGTGTAACCCCTTATTGTTATTAGTACAACCCCCTTATTATATTGATGTACCCATGTAGTGCCCATATTGTCACTATTGTGCCCTATAGAAACCCACTATTGTTATTATTGTGCCCTTACATTATTAGTGTTATGTCGTCTCTGATTATATTATGACCCTTTAGACTCCTATATATAGAAAGGAGGTCTTTTCATTTGTATCATCCAAGAATCGTTCATTTATGTAATGTAAAGGAGGTTTCCCCCTTGAAGAGGCTGAATTCTAAGGCGTTGATCTATCTTTTCTATCTTTTTCTTGAGCTGGTTTCATAACATTTGGTATCAGAGCTTTGGATTCTAGGGTTTCACTGCTCCAAATAGGTCATCGTGGCATTTTCGCTATAACTTTTTTTTCTGCAACGCTTCAGAAGCTAAAAAAAAAACCCATTTGAGAAGAAATTGCGTTGAACCTCGGGTCCGAATTTCAGAGCTTTTCGTGCTATATTTGCGGAGATATGATCTGAGGAAGTTGGTCTTTTTGCAGACTCTTGAATTACATTCCAAACAGGTGACCTGGGGAAAATCGTCATAACTTTCTCTCTGAGCATCAGACTGAAATTTTATAAGAAGGTACAGAAAGAGGACAGACTGTAGTTTCTTGTATATATTTTTCAGAGCCAAAGGTCGAAACAGTGACTCGTGACACTTCATACAAGTTCGCTCTTCTAGAAAGGTCTATAATCAGGTCATCTTGGGAGATTGTGGATAACTCTTTCTTGGAGAATCCAATTTTGATCAGACTGGTGGCATTGGAAAGAGGACACAGAGGGCTACTACAGGTCGCAATTTCAGAACTTAAAAATCCGAAAGTACAGAGTTACAGTCGTTTCAAGATCGAGCTCCTAAAATCAAGAAAAAGCAAGATGAGGAAGTTTGATGGCAAGGATCCGATAAATTGGATACTTCAGATGGAGAAATATTTTGATCTACATGGTGTACCACTGTTACAAAAGGTATGTATTGCATCTTCATATTTAGAACCGGATCAATTTTTATGGTATGAAGGGCTTTATTCTTGTAAACAACTTGTTACGTGGTCAATTTTCATGGAGGAAATGACAACACATTATGAGGATACAAAGAGCAACACCTTCTTTAGAGCAACACCACAACAATTGGAAAGAGTAAAAGGGCTTTGTGACATAGTGGAAAGCAAAATTATGGAAACCAGGAAGCATACCCCTCACAAATATAAAGATGGAAGTGTTGTTTCTCCTAGCCTTCCACAACCTACAAGGGTTACACCACAACAATTGGAAGAAAAAAGAGAAAAAGGGCTTTGTTACAATTGTGATAGCAAATGCACTAAAGGTCATAAGTGTGCTGAGAAGAAATTATTTTACATAGAATATGAAGAGGAGGAAGAAAAGGATCAAGAAACATCAAAATAAGAGGATATACGCCAGGACCCCACCCCAGAGAAAGAAGAAATGAATCAGACCATATCTTGTAAAGCATTGGCAAGAATTACCACTCCTCAAACTCTCAAGATAGAAGGACATATCAAGAAGAAAAGGGTGCAAGAAGCGAAAGATCACATCGAGAAAGAAGAAATGAATCCAACCATATCTTGTAATTCATTGGTTGAAATTACCACTTCTCAAACTATCAAGATAGAAGGACATATCAAGAAGAAAAATGTTCAAGAAGTGAAAGATCACATCGAGCATCAAGAAATGAATCCGACCATATCTTGTAAAGGATTGGAAGAAATTACCACTCCTCAAAGTCTAGAGATAGAAGGACATATCAAGAAGAAAAAGGTTCAAGCAGTGAAAGATCACATCGAGCATCAACAACAAGTTCTCCAACTTTTAAAGGATAACGCCACTTCAGTGCAAAATCAAACGAAACAATAAGTAGATCAACATCGTAGTGAAAAATGTTTTGATGTAGGTGATTGGGTATTTTTACTGCTACATCTCAAGTAAGCTATTTATGAGAAGGAAATGTTGGAAATACTACATGCACTTAAAAAATGGTGACCTTACCGAATGGGAAGACTCTTCAAGGATGAGGATGTGGAAGCATTGTTTTGTGCTATTTCTATTATCCAACTAGATTGGATAAACGAAGCAAGGGATGAATGGAAGAAGGATGAAGAAGTATGGCCACTTATTCAAAAGTTACAAAAGGTCCCAATTCAAACAATATTGCCAGAAATTGAAGAGGAAGGAAAAATCATATTGGAACCTGGAGCACTCACAGAAACAAGAACCTGACAGCTACGAAATAGATCAATTTCAGAGTATCTCATCAAGTGGAAGAACTTACCCGCTGAAGATTCCACATGGGAGGACAGGAATTTTATACAGAAGCATCAAGAACTACTCAAGCGTTGAGGACAACGCTTTTTGAAGGAGAGGGGCATGTTAGGCCCCTATACTACTAGTGTAACCCCTTACTGTTATTAGTACACCCCCCTTATTATATTGATGTACCCATGTAGTGCCCATATTGTCACTATTGTGCCCCATAGAAGCCCACTATTGTTATTATTATGCCCTTACATTATTATTGTTATGTCGGCTCTGATTATATTATGACCCTTTAGACTCCTATATATAGAAAGGAGGTCTTTTCATTTGTATCATCCAAGAATTGTTCATTTATGTAATGTAAAGGAGGTTGCCCCCTCGAAGAGGCTGAATTCTAAGGCGTTGATCTATCTTTTCTATCTTTTTCTTTAGTTTGTTTCATAACACACAACCTCAAGGATATCCTGTTTGATAGTTTCCTAGCAGGCTTTGAAAAAGTCCACATTGAACCCATCCGGGCCTGGGGCTTTTACATTTTGCATTTCATTGATCACTTCGCTGACCTCCTCTTCTGACACTGGCCTGTTAAGATTGTGGTTATCTTCTCTGGTAACCAGCTGAGGGATGTATTGAGTGAATTGTTAAATGTACCTGGATCTGTCCTCCAAGGGCTCCTCTGCTATATTGAGGAAATGTTGTACAAGGACTGATTCCATATTGTTATGAGAGACAAGCTCTATACCTTGAGAATCTTTGAGCTTAGTGATTCTGTTATGTACCCTGTGAGCCATGGTGGATTTATGAAAAAAAATTGTATTCCTTTCTCCCTCCCTAATCCATTGTATCCTTGATTTCCGCCACCAAAAAATTTCCTCTTGCAGGCATCTCTCTTCCCATTCTTTCTACAAAGAGTCAGTAAGCTTAAGCCGCTCCTTGGTAAATCCATCTGTGATGTTTATCTGATTAATCTCTTGTAGCTTCTACTCAACTTCTTTTTTGGCTTTGAAGATATCACCAAAATCCTTTTTGTTCCATTCTTTAAGTTTGGATTTGATGTATTTTAGTCTCTGATGGAGCATAAACATTTTAGTGTCTTGAATGTTTAAATCTTCTCTCCACCATTTTTCAATATTACTGATGAATTCAGGCTGAGATAGCTAGGCATTTTCAAACCTGAAAGGTCTATTCCTGGGCGTGCCCATAATGGTGGCTTCTAGATGTACAGGCCAGTGATCCGAACCTCCAAAGGGAAAAATGGAAGCTGTTATGGTAGGGCTTGCGAGAAGGAGGTCCTTTGAAATAATAAATCTATCAAGTCTGGAGGCAACTTGAGAAGCTCCTCCCCTCTTGTTGTTCCAGGTGTAGGTTCGATTTATTATTTCAGTGTCCACTAGTCCCATGTTCATTATAAAATTCTGAAAGGCCAAGGAATCTCTTCCTAGCTGTCTAATACCTCCTTTTTTCTCTGAGAGAGATCTTATCATATTGAAATCTCCTGCAACAATCTAGGGCATATTGGGGTGTCTTTCTCTAAGATCCTAAAGGGAGATGAGAAGCTTGAGTTTGTCTAATTGTTTTTATGGTCCATAAACATTTGTAATCATGTATACTTCCTTATCACCTGTAGGTTGACAAACCATAGACAGATAATTCCTGGATGCTTCAGCATCCAGGATCCAAAATTTCTGTGGATCCCACAACATGAGAATCCCCCCCGTCGAGTTGTTTGCTTTAACCTCTAGATACTCATATCTGATTAGCCACTTATTATGAATTTCTCTAATCTTCTCCATCGAAAATTTTGTCTCCTGAATAAAAATCATATCTGGTTTTGCTTCTTTGATTCTATTACTGAGAGTCCTTTGTTTCCTTTTATTTCCTATACCTTTGATATTCTAGGTTGTGAGCTTCATTAATAAATGTTAGTAAAGGAGTAATTGGTAAGATATTTCATCTTACCTGAGTTAATCAGTAGTTTCCCACATTCGTTGAGCAGCTCATTCTATCTTTTTCTTCCTCTTTTCCTTCCCGAGTTCTTTGACGATTGTGCTTGTGCATTTTCCATCATCATGACCCCACTGTGCTCTTGACTTTCATGGTTTCTTTTGACTCCAGCTTCCTTTGCTTGTGATCTCCATAGAAAGAGTTGTTTTACCCTGTCATAGTCCTCTTTTGGCAGGGAGTCCACTCCTATGGTCATCCCTTGTTCCAGAAATTTTTCTAGGTCTAGATTTTCTTTATCTAGAATTTCCTGTAATTCATAGTCCTCTGTTCCCACTTCACTTGGAATCATCTCTTGGTCCCTACTTATCTCCATGAAACTTGGTAGATCATCTTTATGCAGGTTGTCTGCCATGATATCCTCCATGCCTTCTTCCTTTTCCTTTTCATTGATTATGTTCTCCATATCCTGGACTGTTTCCTTATTCCCCTCTTCTTCCTCTAAGATTTTGAACCGATTGTGTCTTGAATGTCTATCCTCATTCATCTTCTTTTGTGGACGTTTACCACCTTTCCCTTTGCTCCCAACCCTGGTGAAACCCTCCTGATTCTTATCCTTAGCAGTTTTCGCATTTCCTTCAATATTGTTTGCTACGCAGTCTCTGAATAAATGCCCATGTTCATGGCATTTGCGACACCTAAATGGGATGTGCTCATAGTCCACAGTCTGCACCCATTCTTCATCATACACTTTTAAAATTATTGCTTCTGGAAGAGCTCTGGATAAGTCCATTTCCACACAGATCCGGGCAAAGGAGGTATATTTTCCTTTCAGAGTTGCCTTTGAGGTCTTTAGAAAGTGCCCCAGCTTATTTCCTATTGTTTTCAGGGATTCTGGTAGCCAATAATCCAGAGGGAGGGAGTAAATTCTAATCCATACTGGTACCGATGTGAAGGTTTCATGTTTCGGGACAAAGTTCATCACCCATGGCCGCATGTAGAGTCTTGCCGCAGCATAGAAATATGGACCTCCTTCTAACACTCAGTCCTTATCCTCTAGGCTCGTGAACACCACTGTGAAGAATCCCTTAGAGCCCAGATGTAGGTGTATTTCCCCCTTTGGCTTTCAGTGACTCCTTATCCAGATATGTAGCGCCCTCTCCGTCGGCCATAATCCCATAAATTTGCATATGATCGCACGTTCCGTCATATGATCCCTATGTGCTTGAAGCGCATGATCACTCAATATGACCCGTGGAATGGTACTCGACATGGGTTTACAGACCCCCGTTGTCCTTATGGAAGGATGTTTTCCATAGCTGCCTTCATTATCCTTCTCCTTATTTGTCTCTGACTTATCCCCTTCTTGTTCCTGAAGTCCGTTTCTTTCCAGTGTTCCTTTGCCTCTCGCTTCTGCTGCCTTTTCCAGAGGTTTTTTAAAGTGTTGCTTTCCTACTTCCTTATTTTTACCTATAACTACCTAACTGAAGGAGGGAGCCGCACTCCCCCCTGCACGTCCCGCCATGGTTCCCGAAGTCCAAACCCTAGCACCAACTTCAACCCTAGCTCCAGTTCCTGTCTCCTTCGAGCATTCGTCTGAAAGTAAAATTCTAGTTTGTACCAACCTAACACAACCTTAACCAAACATATTAAATAAGAAAATTGTAGAGTTAAAGAAATGTTTATATAAAATCACAAGTCATATTGCTAACAAAAATCAATATATAATGTATATTGCCTTTTGTTATATCTTCTTGATAAACTAGTTTGTCTCCCATCATTCTCATGTACATATCATTAGACTTATCTTTTTCTTTGTATAATTTTAAACATTTAAATGTCAACTCTATATGGAGAAATGTTATGGTGTTCTTAAAATGTACTAAATCCTAGAGTGTTCATAAAAAAACATAATGTCCGCTTAATATATATATATATATATATATATATATATATATATATATATATATATATATATATATATATATTTTCCACTGGAAAAATCAGTAATTTCCATTAATAATTTGAAAATTACATATGGTAGATGCCATTGGCATTGCTGTATTGTTCATACAAAATCACCTCACAGGGTGTTGTAACAGCGAGTATTACAAAATTGTGCTGGGTATATGCATATGTGTGGCTGTTCAGCCTATTCGAGTTCACAATTATCCATCTACAAGTAACATAATCATAGTTAATTACAGTTCCATCATGTCAAAATATATTATCCAAAACTGTCAGTGATCGGGACTGTTGTCCCTCTGTTCTCTCAGGTCTATGTATGGCCTGTGGTAGAATCTGTGTTCTTCAGCTCCATTCTGCTCCACAATTATCCAATCGCCTCTGGGAAGTAACGAGGCCTCTTTGGATAATTTGTCAGCTTCGCTGTTATGCTCTCTGTAAATATGTAAACAAGAGAAATGATTAAATGCTGCTTTGAGAGTGAGAGCATCATGTAATAGATTGCTGAGTGTGTGTATGACATATAGTGACATTATTGATCCAGTTAACGACCATCATAGAGTCTCCAAATATGTTGAGATTAGAGAGCTGGTGTGTTAGTGCAAAATGCAATAGGTTCCGGATGGCAGAAAGCTCAACATAGTTATTAGATCCTCTTCCAAATCCCATTTTGACAAGGTATCTTTGATGTTCATTTATGTGTAGCACGAAACCTCCTCCACATCCCGTTTGGCTAGCAGCCCCGTCGAAGAAAGCCCACGGGGTCGATTTGTCAATGATTGGCATGTCCTGTATCACCCTGGCTCGAGGCGGAGGAGGGTCTGGCAGTTCTTGGTAAGCAGCGATAATGGTGGCTTCAACCCGGGTCCATGATACAGGTTGATCTTCGAAGACAGCACGGTTCCGCGCAAGCTAGGTATACCATGTTGCCACGGGGGGGAGATATAATAGTTTGGTGCCCGGGTGACTGTGTGTCCATGCAGACCACGCGCCCGAAAGTTCGTCTCCACTCCAACTCCCTGCTATGCCCAATTGTGTTCGAATGTTGGACCAAAGGGATTGTACAGCAGGGCAGTTTAGGAAAATGTGGTCCGAGGTCTCTGAAGCAGCCTTGCAAAAGATACACCAGGAGGGTCCATATATGGATCTGCGAGTCAGATATTGGCCCGTGGGGACGATACCTTTGAGGGCACACCAGAAAAACAATCTGGTGCGAGGTGGAGCCTTTAGCTTCCAGATGAGATGCCACCATGAATGAATAGGATCAGGAATTTTGTGAGATATGAGGGCTCTGTATCCAAATTTTGGAGTGTATATTCCATGATCCGCAATACTCCATATGAGCTCGTCAGGACCTTGTTTGATGCGTATATGTGATTCAGATAACGCAGATATATAATTATTCCATTCCTGGTGCCATTGCAGGGGGAGGTCCAGTTGCTGGGCCGATTTCCATGCTTGGGAGAAAATGTCTGAGCGAAGCTGGTCCGCGATATGAGCAAAATTCCGAATGTCGCGGTTATGTAGATGTGTGATGAGCTCATTGTTGAGAATGTGTCTGCCCCCACTGTTGATCCACGGATCGAGACCAATCCTGCCTGACAATCCATCATTAATTCTCCAAACTAGGTGGTCACGAATGAGGGGGAGGGAATGGATCAAGGCCTTCCAGGTTGATGAGCATCCCTTTGCCGACCAAGATGGTAATCTAGCCCAGTCCATAATATTCTGGGGCCATATGTATTTATGATAGGATACATGTGCCCATAGGCTTTGGCTGGTTAATAAGGTCCAACCCATCTTGGCAGCAAGTGCCATAGCGAAATCAGTTAGGTCTTTGAGGCCCCATCCCCCCCATTTTTTGGGTAGTGATATTTTCTTCCAGCTAATCCAGGCAAAGATTCTTTTATCCTGACTCCCATTCCAGAGGTATCGATTGCACAGCTGCTGTAGACGCCCTAGAATGTTCCTTGGTATCCATGCAAGAGCCATCCAGAATACCGGGGTAGCCTCTAACACAGATTTAATGAGAACCAATCTGCCTGCCCTAGAGAGATATCTGTAGCTCCAGCCTGTGAGTCTTTTCTCCAGTTTGGCAACTAACCAGACCCAATCTGCAATCCTTTGGCAAGTAGGCTTCAGTTTGAATCCCAGGTATTTGAGGCCTCTATCCAGAGGGAGAATATTGTAGGGAAATACCTGAAGGGCTAGCCGGGATTCCTGTACTGAAGTACGGGTGCAAGTGATGGTGGATTTCAACTGATTTGGCAGCATACCTGTAGCAGCAGAGAAAAGTTGCAGGATCTTTGAGAAGGTCCTGGAGTCTCGTACGCTGCCATCAAGTAGGATTAGAACATCGTCCACAAAGAGCAGATGGGTGAGGGTGCATAGGTCGGATATGCGGAGGCCCCCAACATCTCCATTCCTTTTCGCTGAGTCCATGAGGCGACTGAGACCTTCCATGACCAAGAGGAAGAGAAGGGGTGATAGGGGGCAGCCCTATCTCAATCCCCTTTCCGAGTGGAAAAAAGGGGAGGCCGAGCCATTAATGAGGATACTGAAGGTTGGGGAGGATATACAGGCCATAATCCAAGAGATGAAGGCATGAGGGAACCCCAGGTGGATGAGGATCATTTTTAAGTATAGCCAGCTGACCCGATCGAAAGCTTTTGAGAGGTCAATTTTGAGGAGAATGGCTTTTAGATGCCTGGTCCAGATGGAGTGCATGGCTTCTTGGGCAAGACCAATGGCCTCATGAATCTGCCTAGATTCAAGGAAAGCAAATTGTTGCGGGGCAATGGATCGGGAGAGGATAGGTCTAATGCGATTTGCAATGGTCTTAGAAATGATTTTATAGAGGCAGTTGCATAAGGAGATAGACCTGTAATCGTCGAAAGATTCCGAGGAGTCAGATTTAGGGATAAGTGCTATGAAAGTAGAATTGATAGCATGACAGATAGAACCCGTAGTCCTACTCTCCTCAACCACCCCCAGCAGATCCTGTCCCAGAACGTCAAAGAAGGCCAAGTAGAATTCGATGGTCCAACCATCCGGACCAGGACTCTTGTCCTTTTTGAACCATTTCAGCACTCCTTCCAGTTCCTCTGCCGAGACCGGGTCAATAAGTGCCTCCACATCTTCGTTCTCCACAAATCTGGGGAAGTGGTTTGCCACATTGATGATATCAGGTAAATTAACTTCCCGAGGGCACTTATATAGATTCCGGAAGTGAGTAGTGCCCAAATGGGAAAGCTTGTTAAAAGTATCAGCGATGTCACCGTCCGGGGTAGGGAGCTTCCAGATAGTATTTGCTACTTTCCTGCTCTTGGCATAGCTATGAAAGAACTTTGAGTTTTCATCCCCTGCTTGGATCCATAAAGCCCTACTTCTCAGTCTGATGGATTCTTCTCTCTCTTTGAGGATCTTTACTTTTTGATTCTCCAAGTCAATAAGCCTGCATTTATTAGCAGCAGATATGAATCCCAGCCCTCTTTTGTCTGTGAGGGAGCTTAATTCAGCTTCAATATGGGTAAGCTGAGCCGAGTCTCGGTCCTGTTTCTCCTTTGCCCACAGAATTGATAAATGTTTAATTTCAGAGAGATTCCTGCAAAACCCTTTGGCGAGAGAATATGTGTCATTGATAGGGTGTGAGGACCAGTAATCCATTACCATCTTGATATATGATAGATCCTTCAGCCAGGTATGGTTGAATTTGAAGGGTGCCTTGGGTTTCTTAAATGGACCCTGTATCTCCAAAAATATTGGAACGTGATCCGACAATCCCCCGAGCCAACCCATTGTCTGTAGAGATGCAAGTGCTGTTGGAGGGTCCCCTTCACAAGAAATCTGTCAAGTCTGCGAGCAAGTGCAGCATCCCCAACCCTCCGATTCCTCCATGTGGGGAGAAGTCGCTGCATGGGAATATCCATAAAATTTGTTTGCTCAAGCAGATTGGTCAAATAGTCAGTGATGGGGTACATCTGTGCTGCCGAACCCCATGACTCCCTGTATCCCAGAGAGAAATTTAGATCTCCTCCAATAACAACCCGGTCTTCATTCATCATAGAGAGATGTAGTAGATGTTGCTAGAATGATTCTCTCTGGGAGCAGGGGGCATAAACATTGACCACTCTGAGGTTCATACCAAGATCATCGGAGAAAATGTCCATCCCTAGAAACCCCGCTCCTCCCAAAGTCGAGTCCACCTTGATGGAGCGAGGGTTGATGCCTATGGCCAGACCTCCAGATCGGCCCACGGCATCAATGGCAGAATAGTTCCAGCCAGGGGTCAAGGCTTGCATGGACCGAGTTAACTGATCAGCAGTACAGAGAGTCTCTTGGAGCATGATGATGTCGATTGGTTCAGATTCAATGAGCCTCTTCATGGCTATTTTCTTGGAGGAACTAGCCAGTCCTTTGCAGTTAAAGGATAGGCACTTCATGGGGGAACACCTCTCGGGGTGTGTCCTGCTCTAAGGACCCCGTCAATGGTCGATTGTCGACCAGATACAACCTCTGCCCCAGCTTGTTTAATAGCCTTTGAGAGGTGGGATTTTCTCCCTCTGGAGATCGAACATCCCCCCTCAGGTATCACTATGCCCAGTCCCGAATGGCTGACAGAAGGCTCTTTTGCTAGGGTTCGAGACCTGAGAAAATATGAGTGAGGTGGGGAGGGCTCCGAGGGGGGCAGGTGGGAGCTAGCCACGGGGGAAGAGGTGGATATGATAGGATCAGTGGTGCTGATATGTGGAGAAGATGATAGAGCACAGTGAATCATGGAAGTTTGAGGGGAGGATCCATAAGTATGCATAACATCAAAAGTAGAAAGCAAGGGATGGTAAGGAGAATCCGAGACCGTACCCGCTTCTGCTGCTGCGCGTGCCCTGACCTTTGGAGGCGAGGGCTGCCGAAGTCCCGGACCGACCACAGGAGATGCTGATGGAGGGGGCGGTCCCGAAGAGGAAGGATGAGAGGTAATGGGAGATGCCGTCCTGGTTGGAGCTGGGGTCCCTTTCGGAGAGTCTTCTGCTTTCTTGTTGAGTGGGCAGTCCTTCGCAAGGTGTCCAACTTTGTGGCATCGTCTGCAATGGAAGGGGACTCCTTCATAGTCCAATAGCTGCACTCTGATACACCTTCCCCATTGTAGGGTGATTTGTTCCTCAAGCCCTTCCCGGGTGTCTAGATGAACTAGAATTCGTGCTAGGGTCCGGCTCCCCGATTCTACAAAAGTGCGATCATAATCCAGATACGTCCCCAGGGCATTTCCAACCCTAATGAAAACTTCTTCAGCCCAAAATGGCAATGGTAGTCCTGGTAGGCGCACCCAAATTGGTCCGGCTCCGAGCTGTTCCTTTTCTGGATCGAAGAGAGGATTCCATCTCTTTAGGAGGACTGGAGCCATTTCAATATGCCAGTACCTGCCCAAGACCAAATTTGTGTGGCCTTCCTTGGAGAAATGAAGGGAAAACCATCCTCTGGGGAGGACATGTACCACCGGAAGATCAGAGAGAACTCCGCCCCAGATCTCCTGTACCCACTGTTTGAGCCTCTTCACCGAGTAGGTTCTTCCCCTGACGTGCCCAACCAACACTGTGTTTGCAATGTCCATGTATTCACCGAGAGGCTTCGATTCGTCGAATTTGATAGAGATATCCTTGGCTGTAGCCCTAACACACTTAATCTTCTTTTTGGAGGTGCGGGGAGCCGACGGGTGGTCGACCAGGGGATTAGTGATACCATCCAGAGATGGGGGTTTTGCGGGCCGAATGATGACAGCAGGTGTTTCAAAGCATCCGGAGGGGCGAGCTCCCGAAACAGGGGGGAGTGATGCAGGGGGTACCGACGGGGGGGGGGAGGGCACCGAAAGGAGTGGAGGGGCCAGCGGATCGAAGGAGGGCGAAGGAGGCGTATGAGTAGCCAAGAAATGCAGAGAGCCCGGCGAGAGAGGGGGGACCTCAAATGGCGGAGATTCAATAGGGTAAGAACCGGCAGAGATCTGAGAGGTTCGATGTGCAGCAGTCGAGATGGGGTGTGGGAGCTGCTGCAATTCCGGAGCAGTAGAAGACGAAGACGGCGCAAATCGAGATCGAGAGGCTATGCTAGGGTTCCTGAAAATGGACTTTTCCGGCGAAGGATCTTCCGAATAATCCACCGCCTCAAGCTCCATGTCAGCCATAACTGTCCCTAGTAACGGCGACCGAAAAAGACTGGTGGAGTATCCGATGGTGATGTTGTTGCTGTATTGTCCCAGCGCTGTGACCGCGGCGATAGAACCGTTCGAATAACCCTAGCCGCGACGTTCTGCAGTCGACAGCGAATAGATCTTCAGCCTAACCCCGTACGCGCGCGCTCCATCCTAGCTACCTCTTCCTGATAGGATTTTCTTCCTATATATATATATATATATATATATATATATATATATATATATATATATATATATATCTATATATATATATATATATATATATTATTTTATTAAATTTATTGTATTGTAATTAATTATTATTATTATTATTATTTTTACTTTTATTTTAAAATTATTTTTAGTTTTTTTTGTTATTTAATTAATTTTATTTATTCACTTAATAGTTTCTAATGCACAAAGCCAATACAACAATATTACAACAATGCTAATCTTGTCACTAATAAGGATTTGACATTGTAATTTTGTTTTTATTAGTAAAATTACAAGTTTTTTTTTCAAGGAAAAATAATAACATGCATGTCACACTATTTTTTTTTAAATAATTCCCCAATGGGGGTGGGAAATGAGACGAATAAAAGGCTCGAGGGGCAAGCCCACCACTCTATCAAGGAGTTGGGCATTTGTGAATTGGAGGGGGGGTGGGGGGTGTGATTCACCCCATGCATGTACAAGCATGCGAGCACTTGCAACAAACTTAAATATGGTTCGTGAGATAGAGAAGGATAGGTTGTGCATTCATGAAAAGGAGGAGCAACAATTCCTATGTGGGGAGGAACGCTTAAGTTTCCACTGTAAGAGCGAAATGGTGAGGATTTTTCTATTTGTCGTGTGTTTGATTTGGAATTGGAACAAATTTCTCAAGTTGCATTTTGTGGAAGTGTGAAAATGCCATCTTATGGCTATCAGGCATTATCTAGATGTGTGAAAACAAGGTTTATGAGGTGGCTATGAATTTTAGTGGAGTTGCAGAGGTGGAGAGAAAAATGGTAAAGGGGCAGAGATGCAGGATTTCCCAGCTCCATTGTCCACATCTACTCAGATTACAAAACACCTGTTATTACTCTCTTTCCTTGTTAATTGGTATGGAATTGAGTGGTTTAGCCTTGTAGGCCTAGTTTTTATTATGTTGGGATCTCACACTAGAGGGTGGTCGAAGACCCTGTTCACTAGTAGGCTCGAAAATGTTGATTATGCCCTGGACACCTTAGTATTGGCTCTCTTGTGTTCTCATTTCGACCTGAATAATTTAAGTAGTAGAGGGGTAACTAACATTGAAGTGTTATCGGCTCCATTTTTTGGGTGTTATAGGCAATAGTTTAAATTATTCTAAACTGTGTAGTGTGATTATCGTTCCCTGGCTTGTTCCTTTCTCCACTTTTTGTCTTGGCTCTATGGTTAGTTTGTAGTGTTATGTTAGTGGGCTTAACCTAGATTGGTATTTCTTACCTTCCCCTGCCTCTGCACTCCTTTTCTAGAACCCTGGGAGAGTGTTATACCAATGTGATATGCCACCAAGATATCGTATGTGCAGTCGTAGGGGAGGTGGTGGTCAAGGCCCCTAGGGAATTGAGCTCGATAACATGCAAAGGAAGTTGTTGGGACCTTTTTTTTTGTTGTTGCCCCTAAGACTCATCATGAAATTTGTAACCTAGAGCCCTTGGTTGATGCAAAATGTCAAGCCTTTTCTGATTCAAAGATTTTAGAAGAGGTCTCTAACTAGGTTCCCGACCTTGGTCACACCAGGGGACGAAGGAAACAATATCTCAATTCTATAGTATTACATTTCTAGATGAAGGAATTGCTTGGTAGGGTGTTAAAATACAAACAAGATGAGAGATATATTGAATTTTCCTCCCTAGAGGACATTAAAAGAGCTTTGAGAAATCAATGTTTCTTTTTGGATAGACTGGATGCAAGGCTAGCACATTTGGAAGGCCACCTTTAGTGTGAATATGATCCTCATGCTCCTACTAGTTCTAGTGACAAGGACATAGCACTTGATACTTCCTCAAAATATTAATTGGTTGGAATGATACATGATTATCTTGTATTATAGTTATGTTTTGGTCTATCACGATATACTAACAAAGTTTTTTTTTTCAAGATTACTTTTAATGTGTAGGTGGTTAAAAATACGGTTTCCCTCAAGGAAGATTGAGACCGCCTACAAGGTATTATGAGCAGCCATGGCATGGCTAGATATTGTACTTTGTTTTGAAGACATTTTGAGATAGTAAAACTATTAATTTTAAAAAATAATAATACTGATTCATATTCATAATCATGATATTTTAGAACATATAATTAATAAATATATAAAAACTTAATAAATTTAGTTAATAAATGTAATTAAAAATAAATAATTATAAATTAAGATATATTTTACTATAGAAATTAAAATAATGATTTGTATATGTAACCATTATATGTATTTTTTTCTTGTAAACTAATACTTTGTATTATAAAAAAACTAGGATTATATAGTTGTGCTAGATTACTCTCTGAGGATTTCACTCTTCCTCAAATCACCTACCATGAGACTAATAGGCCAACATTTCTCTAGATATCCATGGTTACAAAAATTCACAAAACAAAGTGCTACACCAAATTCGGCATATAGAAAACTAAGACCTGAAGACATCGTAAAAGCATAAGTCGTCTTGACTAGGCTGAACCAAAACTGAATTGACAAAAATCGGGAAAGCTAACAGTTTTAGAGGAAGAAATTGGCATAGGAGCCCTTGCACTTAAACCAAGCGAGTCTGGCGGATCCTTGTTATCAGGTTCGCATTGAATATGCTCCTCAACCTGAGCAAGACATGCATCAATTCTGTCTAAGTAGAAGCATTGATTTAGGACCATTCTCTTGATATCTTATAGGGTGGAAAAGACATTATACAATTCCACTTGTTTGTCCTTTAGGACAAGCTCCGACAGGGTTTTCATTTGCCAATGCAAGGCCATAGAGTTTTGATATTGCTTCTTCCTTCTTCTAATGTGTCCAGGGTTAGGAACTGAAGTAGACATGTCCTCCAAAATTTTTGAATCAAAGTGGGGTTGTTTGTTCACCCCAACTTGAGTTTCGAATTTACGTATCTCTTTCCCTATTTCTGGTAGAACTACATTAAAGTATGTGGCAGCTTAGTCATGATAAAAATCCTCACTCCTCTCTGCCCTCTTCCCCACCCCTACAACACATTTTCTTCCTAGGTGACATGTCCAAAACCGAGAGGGCACACTTAGAACTACTAGTGTGAATACCTCTTCTTGTAAAAGAAGAATAAATAAAACTAGGCATCCACAATAGAGCCAGAGCTCCAACCCACTAGATCATCTCAAAAACCTGTGATAGAAACCCCATACTCGAGGGAATCACTTGGGTGTTGTATAATAGTCACGAAAGCCTCTAAAAAGGGCCCCTTCCCCAACACTATTAAACATATTCCAAAACACACATAGTATAGTGAACCTAGGTCATGAAAAACTATCAAACACCCAGGGAGCGAAGACCAAAGTAACCCTCTAGCCCAAACCTTATAATTCACCGGATGATGCTCATTAAGATTAACACGAAATTTAGCAACAAACCTAGACATTACAAATGCAAGGAGACCCCCAAACGAAAGATGCAAATAGGCTTCCAAAACTTCCCAATCCAGATAAATAGACTTAAACCAAACCTCCCATCACAAAGAAATTAGACCTACAACCTCAGACCCTACTCGAGTACTTAAGTCAAAAGAAAAAAAGCTAGATAATGGAAGGAATCAACATGAATTCCAACACAGGGGGTTGAAAGTGAAGCCCACACCAGCCCGGAACGTGCCAGGGTTCCAAGCACCAAACGAGAGACCCCATCACTAAAGATACTCCACTCTTTCCACCAACACCCTGGTAGGTCAGATAGCCCTATCTTCGTCGTCACTACAATAGACCCAAACCAGAACACCGAGCACCATTCACCACTTCACCACTGACTGGAATAGAAAGCACACATAAGGAGGTTGAGGACCTAGCCTCGTCTCCTGCTCTCAATCCACCACTAATTTCTCCACAAGCCATCGTTTGGAGGGGTTTATAATGAGCCGAAGTCATCCAAGGTCTTGCATGTGAATGCATGCAGGGGCTGGTCGTGCCCCCCTCTTCATAAATGTACATCACATTCGAGGGTCTCATTACTCACATTAACACCACCATTGGAGACAAATTATATATATATATATATATATATAATGTGCACATCACATTAAAAATTAAATTATAAAAGTTATAAAACATGTATAACTATAAGTATTATTAAGATTTTAATAAAATAAAAATATCTCTATATATAAAAATGTGAAATTTATATAAATATAGAGAATATTTTTACGAGTTAGCATAGATCCATTTGAATTTATGACTAAGCATTGAGAGAAATCAAATCTCTATGGATGCAAATTGTTTTGTAAGTTAGTACCCATAAGATATTTTCCTCTAAATACATATGTTTTTGTATATATGTATGGGGCCAAATAGACAATGCAAAGATAAATACAAAAATTAAATAGAAATTTAAAATTTATTATTAAAAATTTTAAAATAAATAATGTTAAAAAATAATATAATAATATCTCTAAAATAAATAATATTAAAAAATAATTTAACTATAATATTTAAAACTAAATTTCTAACCTTTATTTAATAATTAAATTAAAATTATAAAAACATAATTTGAAAATAACCACACTTACTACATAAATTAAAAAACATATTACTTTATCTATTTTATTATCTACATATATTTTAATTAAAAATATTAATTATTATAATTTTTCATATATATTTTATTTAATAATTTACATTAATTTTGTTTAATGTCATTACATCATCTTAATAAATTATTAAACAAATGACACGATAAGATTCATTACTAAATAATAAACTTCTGTTCATTCTATACTTTTCGGTTGGCTTTTCAAATCTTCAATTTTACCATTTAACATTTTACCATTAAAGACTTCAATTTTACCACTCGTTACCATTACCAGCCACCGTGGGCGTAGGGGTAACGCTGTACGAGTTAATTGATAGCTACAGTTTCTCCATACTTTCCTTTTCTTTCCATCGTGGAAAACTAGGCGGCCGTCTCCAATGGGATCGGAAAGGCAATTAAAGTGAAAGGAGTGTATTGACTTGACTCCAAAGAAGAATTAAATATACGGTACCGTGGGCGTAGGGGTAACGCTGTACGAGTGAATTGATCGGAATGTGATTCTAGAATTTCCCCATACTTTCCTTTTCCCTGTCCGTCAGCCCACCCACTCCATCGTGGAATGGAAAACTAGGCGGGCGTTTCCAATGGGGAATTGTAAGATAATTACAGTTGTATTGACTTGACTCTTAAATATATATATATAATTTTAAGAATTTAAAAATATAATATAATGGAGTAGGTGGGTGTAACGTTGTACGATTGAACTGGTAGGAATGTGATTCTACAATTTCCCGATACTTTCCTTTCTCTGTCCTCCCACCTACTCCATCGTGGAAAAATATCTCGGCAATTCCAGTCGGAATCCACGTCTTCTATCTAGTAACTCCGCCGGATATCTATATATATGTGTGAGAGAAGGCGGCCACAACCACACAACTCGCAGGCTCTGAAAGACTTTGTAGCGAAGAGGGAGAAATGGATTTTCTTCTGTGCTTATTGTTGCTTCTGTGCATGGCTGCTTTTCTACCTGGAGCAACGTCTCTTAATTACTCAATATTCCCGAAGCCATATTCCCAGATTCATCGTCGGGAAGCTGTTACAGGTTTATATGAGGTCATGGGTGGTGGAAGAACTTTGGTGCAGCGTCGTCATTCTGAATCTGAATCTGAACGCGTGGTGGAGGAAGGTGAATTGATGGACGCCCATGAGAAAAGGGATCTTGATGCTCTCTTATCCTTCAAAAATGCCATCACATGGGATCCAGATGACTTACTCTCCAACTGGACGGCGGAAAACTCGGAGAATATCTGCTCGTGGTATGGCATTCGTTGCAGACCATATAGCAGAAGAGTTGTTGCCATTGACCTCTCTAATCCAAAATCCTATTCGGGTCCAAGAAGCTTTTCCTGCAGGAATGAGCTGATGGGTAGCCTTCCACCGTCTCTTGGCAATCTGTCATTGTTGCACAGTCTCAGTCTTTCTTGTAATTATTTCTTGGCAATCTGTCATTGTTGCACAGTTTCGATCTCAGCTACAATGAAATCAACGGCTCTATTCCAGTGCAGTTGGGCTTGCTGCAGAAGCTAAAGTACCTGGTTCTAGACGGCGGGAACAATTTCTCAGGCAAAATTCCACACCAATTGGGTAATTTGACGCAACTCACACAACTAGCGATTTCTAGCTCTAGTATTTCCGGTTCTATTCCTTCTGAAATATTCAGACTTCCCCTCTCTTATCTATCCCTTTGGCTTCCTATTCTCAATGGCAATGGCATACCTGAATCCATCGCCAATTTAACTAAATTGACTTATTTAGATCTTTCTTCCAACAATATCAGTAACATACCTGAACACATTGCTAGTTTATCCAAATTGACTTTTTTATATCTTCATCAAAACAAGCTCATCAACATTCCCAAAGGCATTGCTAATTTGACCAAATTGACCCTCTTAGATCTTTCTTCCAACAATATCAGTAACATACCTGAACAGATTGCTAGTTTATCCGAATTGACTTTTTTATATCTTTCTCAAAACAACCTCACCAACATTCCCGAAGGCATTGCTAACTTGACCAAATTGACCTTCTTCGACTTCTCTTACAACAATCTCACTAGCATAACCGAACACATTTCGTATTTGGTCAAGTTGACTTATTTAGATCTCTCTCAAAACAAACTTACAGGTAACATACTGGAAAACATTGTCAATTTAAAAAACCTTAAATCTCTATACCTCTTAAATAATAATCTTAGAGGACCTCTTCCCAAAGCCATGGGCAATTTAAAGAAGCTTGAATCCTTATATCTCTCAAATAATAATCTTACAGGACCTCTTCCCAAAGCCATGGGCAATTTAAAGAAGCTTGAATCCCTACACCTCTCAAATAACAATCTTTCAGGGCCTATTCCAAAAACCATAGGAGAACTTCCTTCATTAAGGGATTTATATTTGGATTCAAACAAATTTATTGGGCGAATCCCACATAGCATAGGTCACTTGAAGGCTCTTGTGAATTTGAACATTAACGATAATAGTTTTTATGGTCGTATTCCTCAAAGTATTAATAGTTTGGCTTCACTTGATACATTAGAGCTATCGAGAAACAAATTGGAAGGATCTATTCCAGCCATGTGCACCCATGCTTCTTTATCATCTTTCACAGCTCATTCAAACAATTTTTCTGGGACCCTATATTCATCTTTGGCCAAGTGTACTATGTTGCAAGTATTGGATTTAAGGAATAATAAGTTCACGGGTGAGCTTCCTTCATACCTTGCAAATTTCAGTAAGTTGGCAGTTTTAAGCATTGGTTACAATAAACTTCATGGTGTTATTCCTCAATGGATCACAAATTTCAGCGCACTGTTTTGGTTGGATTTATCCAACAATAAATTCAGTGGAAGAATACCATATAACCTTGAAAGGCTACAAGGGTTTGCAATAAATGTATCTTCAGAAGGTTTCTCTCCATATCTGGTTGAGCTGGAAGTTTACATAAAAGGAATTCAGTATACTCTGCCATATGCTCTCACTATAAACATTATATTTGATTTGTCTAATAATAATATTACAGGAGAAATACCTGTAAGCATAAGAAATATGAGTAGCTTGAGATTGCTAAATTTATCCGGGAACCAATTGGAAGGAAAAATACCTGCATGTATCAGTGAGATATCTACATTGGAGCAGTTGGACTTGGCAAAAAATAAATTGAATGGAACAATTCCTCAAGATCTCTCTAAGCTATCAATGCTAGCTTGTCTAGATGTTTCGTCTAATAGTCTTTGTGGGCCAATCCCAACAGGGACTCAATTCTACACTTTTAGCCAGTCTTCATTTCAAAGAAATAAGTGTCTATGTGGGTTTCCTCTACGACAGTGTAATGGAATAAATAAGCAAAATAAAACACTAGTTGGAGCCACTGGTAAACATGGTAATATTAGAAAAGGATGGCTAAGCCATGTAGATGAAAAAGTGTCATTGACAACACTAGGAATAGGAGTGGGAGTTGGATTTGTGGCAGTGGTTATTATGTTCATTACTTGGGACAAAGCAAGATATTGGGTGGTGGATCTTCATTCCAAGAACAGACGAAGACCTTTTTATGGTCTTTATCGATTTCCTACATAGTTAAAGTGACACTTATCCATATATTTCACTATCTTGTATATGTAATGTCACTTAATGATATAGTGTTGGAATCTCATTTCCTCCATATGCTTTGATGTCTTAGCATATGTAATGTCATTTGATGGTATAGTGTTTATATGTGGGTGAGAGTGTAGTACATATGAGTACTTTCATAGGTCTTTCAAGGACCCCTTGGAAAGGTAGGACTGAATCATGCAACTTTGTGACTTGTGTTTCTTTTTGCTCATCATCAACTATTTATATATTTGGTTGTTATATACAACTAGAACTACTATTTCATCTTTCTGTATGTCGCTTTAAACTATTCCTCTAACCATCAATTGTTTCTTTTGAAATACCAAATGGTTTTTTTATAAGACGTTGTAACAAAATGTAATGTTTTTGACAATTTTGAAAATGAATGAAACTTACATTTTTTTCTTTTGAAAAAAAATTAATGGTTGCATGTGGGTAAATTACCTTATAAAAGAATGTAAAATAAAATTCATTTGTGAATATGCTTTGACCTCTTAGAATATATAACCCTATTTAATGTTATAGTGTTTGTATGTGGGTGAATTATCTTAATGTAAAATATAATTTAAAATTTTTCTTTAAATTTGTGTTAATGATATAGTATTTGAATTTCATTTGTCCATATGCTTTGACCTCTTAGTATAACTAATGTCATTTAATAGTATAACTAATGTCATTTAATAGTATAGTGTTTGTATGTGGATAAATTACATTATAAAAGAATGTAAAATAGAATTCAAATAATTTGTTTAATTTGTTGTTAATTATTAATATACAAAATATATAGGTAGAGCAAAGTTGAGACTCATTTTAAGCATATCATTATTGAAAATTTTTTATTATTGGAAAACTTTGTAATGATTAATAACAAATGTTTAATACGAATTGAGAGGAGACATATCCATTTTGGCAAAGAAAATTTTGAAAAAAATTTACACCTCAATAAATTTTATCCTTCTAATAGTTGATAAATTTAAAGTTAAATAAACTTACATTTGTTTAAATTCAAAAAAATTAGAGACTAATTCACACATCTAACGTATCCTTATAACGAGTGCTCTTCTTAGTATGTATCAATAAACTATGTCAATATTAATAAAATAACATAAACTAGCCATATATTATACTACTTATACTCTCTCAATGCTTTATCAGTAAAAAATATATATATTTTTTTTTTAACTTATTAACCTAATCATATATATATTTATATTTACCAATCTATCTCGCATTTAACTAAAACAGATTAAAAAAAACAATTTTGATTTTATTTTATTATATTGATAACGCATTTTTTTATTAAACATATAATTTGCAAACTATATCAGTAACATAGACTTGACTCGTAAAAAAGAAATAGTGGGGATTTTTTTTCAAAGAAAGGGGAAAATCAGAGTATCCACTTGACTTTTCTGCGTTGGAGCGTCCTCCAAAGCCCGTGAAGTATCCGTATTGATTTGATCGCACTGCGGAATTGTTTTGAAAGCACATCACTGTGGAGATTTGGTTTCACCTGAGTGATATCAATGGTTTTCGTTTTAGATTTTTAGGTTAATAGTGACCCTGTGTTTTGTTTTTTTTTTTTTTTTTCCGAAGGTGGTAAAACCTATCAACTCAGGTGTCAAACCAACAGTGAGGACAGCCATCTCTGGCTGCTATCCGCGAATGCTGGGATGACTCATCACTGTTAAATAGGAAAACCACGCCACCTGACATAACCCTGCTGGTGGTCCGTAATCGGGAGCAGGCTCTCACTCCTGCCAGATGCCTCTGGGTCTTGGGCCGTTAACCTGTTTCCTTACGTCCGAGGAAGACGAGCTCTTAGCCAAGCAGAAGCAGTTTTACGGCATACTCCAGGCCGAACCCTGTGTTTTGTTATATATATATATAAACTCTAATTGAATTTATAAAAGTTAAAAATAAAATAATTTCCAATATATAAAATTAACTTTTAATCCATTTTAAGTAGATTTTGAAAACTTGCACATAATTTCAGCTCTATAAATTAAAATTTGTGTTTGTCATTCTCTAATGCTTTAAGGATGGTTAATTATTAATTTTTTATTAATAAATCTAATTTTAAGATTTTTTTAATAATAAAATAATTTGTTTTTAATAATATTAAAAAAGATTAAGGAAAAATGAAAAAGGTTAAAATTATTTTAAATAAATATAAATTTATAATTTAAAAACTTTTATTTAATATTATATTATATTGATATAAGATTTGCATATATAAGACTTTAGTGGTGAATATGATTTAAAAGTAATTTATAATCTAAAATTGATTTTAATCATGGGTTTAGCTTAGAGGATCATATCTCTTGAGGTATAAACCTTTTTTTTACCAAAAAATTTGGAAAAAGGTTTATACCTTGAGAGGTTTGATTCCGCTCAACACTTCCAAATTTGTGATAAAAATGGATCTACACACACTAAAAATGGCCAAATGTAGAATACTGAATTACTTTAAATGTTTTAACCAAAAACCATCTTAAGTATGGATTTCTCGACCATTAAGAAGCATGAAAGCTCTATTTTTCCAAATTTTGCACTCTAAAAGAAATTTGCACCTTAGGAGATTTGATCCATCTAGACCCTTGGTAGATGTAGACTTAAAATGAATCTAATAAAAAATCTGCTCAATTTTGCTCGCACTCTATATCTTTTAAAATTCTAAGTGTAAGTTTATGTGAATTTTAATCCCAAAGATTTTTAAAGACATTAAATTCATTTCTACATTAAAAAAATACATTTGAAGTAACTAAAAAACACAATTTTTCACAAAATTATATTATGAAAGGTGTATTTATTAATTAAATGCACCTATGAAATTCTTATTATCATAAAATCATAAAAATGTTATACATTTAATTTTTTTACTTTCTAGGTTATAATTCTTGAATTTTTATAACTTCATGCATCTTGAACCATTCATAAAATCCAGTTATAATTTTTTTTTATCTTTTTTTTTTGATATGGCATTTAAATAAATAAATAATATTTAAGATGTATAATTAATATATTTGATTTAATTATCAATAAAAAAATTATATAATATAATTATTTTAATATGACAAAAATATGATGTATTTGTTTTTTTTTCAATTTTTTTCTTTAATTTTATGGTCATGGCCAAGTCACACAATAAATGGGTGTTGAGACCTAGTTTATGAGATAATAGACCTATCTTTGAGCAGTGATTTGACTACTGAAATTTACTAAGGTGTACATACTCTACTCTCCTATAGATTTGAATTAATGAGTCATATTACTAGTAGATCCATCTTAACCAAGGATCTAGCAAACTCATGAGAGAGATCAAATTTATTGATTTGCAAACCTCTTTTAGAGTGCAAAACTTGAAAAAAAAATTACATGTAAAGAGATTTGATTCATCTTGATGTTTGATATATCCATAGTTATGATGGATCTATATTGACTCCCTCTCTCTACACACACCATGTGTAATTTTTCACTGTTTAAATTTATTTTTGAATGCATAAATGATTTGACCCAAAATCTCTTTAGGCACTTTCATGGGGCAGACTACATAGTTTAAATTTCATCGGCACTTATCAATACCACATGCCAAAAATATCAAAACCATAAGTCATTTCATATGACACTTGATAACATTTATTTAGTTAATTAATTTAACTAAAAAGACAGAAAAGGCATAATTACTTTGAGATAAATCTCAAATTTTGATTTCTTCTTCTTCCTTTTTTTTCGAGAGGAAAAAATTGTAATTTTAATAATGGAAAAGAAAATTACATTTTTTATATGAATTCAAATGTTAGCTCAACAACCATAAAAAAAAAGGCCAATAAAATGCCCTTATCATGTCCAAAAAATATATCAATAAAAAAAAGATACATCGAAAATAAAAACTACATTACATACATATCCTCCTAGTTACCTAGGAATTTTATGAGAGAGATAAAAATATATGTAGATTTATTGCCATCCCTGTTAAATCTCCATCTGCAGCACTCTATGAAAGGCTTGTGATAATATTTTGAAATATTATCATCTACCTGTTCAAAGGTTTTACAAGTGCCTAATACCTGTAAAGCGCCAACTTTAGACAATGTGTATGCAATGGATTTTCTTTCCCTACATGCTACATCACACCTAGATCCATCACAAAATAATAAAATATCATTCACAAGCAATAAATGAGTGATTTTCATATCATCAACTACAACAACACCCCTTAATTCACCCCTCCTTTAAGTCACAACCAACTAAGGCCCTCAGCCACTAGCACAAATAATAGGGGGGATCGAGGGAAGCCCTGTCATAGTCCTCGTTGGCATGGAGGAAAGTTGAAGATGACCCATTAATTAGTACTACAAATGGTATCATGGTTATGCAACTCATAACCCAATTTATAAAAGGTACTTCAAAGCCCATGTGAGTCATTAGCAATATGATATATGTCTAAATCATTCTATCATATGCTTTAGAAAGGTCAATTTTAATCACCAATCCCTTTATTTTCTTGGATTTATGAAGCCCTTCCTAAGAAACCCTTATTGCCTTGTGTATATGTCGACCTTCCAGAAAGGCAAATTGTTCCTTGGATACATTTTTCGAATAAATTGGTTTTAGCCTATTGGCTATGAGTATATGTAGGTGTAGAGTGATATAGGCCTAAAGTCATCAAAGGAATGTGGAGTATCCGATTTGGGAATGAGGGAAATAAAGGTAAAGTTCAAATAATGAGGCATCCTATCAAATGATTGAGAGTCTCCAACTACCCTTAAGTGATCCTCCCCCATGATCTCATAAAACCTCGTAAAAGATTCCACAAACCAACCATGAGGACTAGGGCTTTTATCCTTTTGAAAACTGTGGAGGACCTTTTGTAATTCATCCACAGTCGTTGATCCTATTAAACAATGGTTGTCTTTAGGTCCTGAGGACCTAGGGAAAGATCGAGCTAGTAAGGTTACATTAGAAATGGTCACCTCAGGAGGGGCCTTATATAGGTTATTAAAGTGGTTTTTTCCTAGTGTTGTAAGATCTTCAAATAATGAAGCTTTGCCACCTTTTGAATTATCCAAATCCCAAATAGTGTTGGGTGCTCAACACCCCTTAACAAACTACTGAAAGAACTTTATGTTTTCATCACCACTCTTCAAAAATATGGCTCTACATTTTTTCTCCAAGTCTCATCCTTTTCTTCCAAAATTCTCATTTTGGCATCCTCTAGTCGAATAATCCATTGTTTAGATTCCTTCGACAAATAACCCCCTTCATCAGGAGCTTCTAGCCGCTCCAATTCTTCTTACACAAATTTGAGATCTTCCTCCTCTATCTTTTGAGGTTATTCCACTCCATCATAGTTTTTTTCACCCTTTTAAGATTTTTCAACAAAGTGAACCACATCAAGCACATCCCCAACCAGGTTGTAAGGAATCATGGTTCATTAAAACCCACTTTCATTTCAAGAATAATTGGATAGTGATCAAATTCACCCCACCCCAATCCACTGACAAAACAGAGGATTCATTTCCAATAAAAACTTTGTCATAAGAAACCGGTCCATCGGTCTGGCACCAATCGCATCCCCAATTCTCCTCTTTCTCTAAATAGGTTTATACTTAATCAAATCCACATCGCACAATTTGTATTCCTCTAAAAAGTGGCTAAAATAATTAAATAGGGAGTCCTCATGGACGCGAGGACCCCAAATTTTAAAAGCTCCAACGGAAAGGTTCACATCCCCTCTTACCACTCAATTATCAAGTTTCAAATCTTACCACTAAGAAACCGTCCTACCGATAAAGACTTGAATTTTACCATTTACCATTTTAATTTTTCTTTTCTTCCGGTTGAAGACTAGCACGGTACCACCCACCGTGGGCGTAGGGGTAACGCTGTACGAGTGAATTGATACCACTTTTGCTATATTTCCCCCGATGCTTTCCTTCTCTCTGTACGCCCACCCGCCCACTTATCGTGGAATTGATTTGATCTCACTGTGGAATTGTTTTGAAAGGACCTCGCTGTGGAAATTTGGTTTCACCTTCCTTACCGATATCAATTTCGTTTTGGATTTTTATGTTCATGGTGACCATACCTTTTGTTTTAAAATATTTAAATTTAATCTATATCGGTAATATTAAAGAAAATACATTTTATCTTATCTTTTTATGAATACGAGTTTGTTTCCTAGAGAGCATAATTATAATTCATAATCAAATGTATAAGAAGATGTTAAATGGAGTAGAAGACAAGCAATTGCGTAACATTACTTTGAAATCTAGCCAAAACCACTTTCTACTAAAGTGGAGATGGTATAAGGAACATGCCAATCTTGACTAGAACATTAGAGAAAACTTTGTAACATTGTTTGAAATCTAGCCAAAACCACATTTTATTAAAGTGGGGATGGTATAAGGAACATGCTCGATCTTGACTAGAACATTAGAGAAAGCTTCATAACATTGTTTTGAAATCTAGCCAAAACCACTTTATACTAAAGTGGGGATGGTATAAGGAACATGCCTGATCTTGACTAGAACATTCGAGAATAAAAAAGTATTACCTGGAGAATTTTTGATATGATGTTGAGCTAAAGGGGGAAAAGAAGTTAAGATATTATAAAGAGGTGACCAACTCAAATTTTAAAATTAAAATAATGTTTTTTGTCTTGATTGTTGGGAAGAAGAAAATAAACATTATTATAAAGGAGAAAATAAATATTGCTAAAATAAATAAATAAATCTCATAAGATAGTAAATTTGCGCATTGGACAATTCGCAAAACCCCTTTGAATGAAAGAATTCGTCACTTCTAAAAATGAAAAACACTTTCTCTTAGATTGTTTTGCATACTTATATGAAATTTAAATTTCATAATATTTGTGGCACTAACAACCTTTGTAACCTTTAATTTAGCAAAACTATGATGATGTTGGAGTACTTTTCTTAATGTTTTTAGAATATAAAAATGAACTTTTAAAAATTTCAAATAATATCTTCCTTTTTATATAGATTATTTTTAATTTCAATATATATATATATATATATATATATATATATATATATATATATATATGGGTCAAAGCATGGCGCTGAGTTAGATTTTTTGGCGACAAGAGGGTGTGTTTTGCTGAAAAATGAATGCTTGATTGAGCAATTTTAACACTCAATCGAGCAATTTGTAAGTGCACCATCGAGTTATTGAGGCACTTCAAAATAGCTCAATCGAAAGTTATGGCTCGATCGAAAGATATAGCTTGATTGAGTGTTATTTCTAATTAAAATACCCTAGCTACGACCTGCATAAGTCATTTTGCTCAGACCACGAGAGGAAAAGGAATTTGATGCAAGATTTCTAAACATGACCTAGATGGAGGAACTCAATCTAGCTACCAGTCAACCCTGCCAACGATCCAGAAGCTCAAGTCGAGGTAGGTTTCTTGTCATTTTTGTCTCTTTTATTTATTTATTTTTTTGCAAAATAAAATAAATTAATTTGAAAGAAAACCTAGCATACAAAAACTGCAAAAAACAATCCCGAAACTCACCATGAAAACCACAAAAAAAACAACTTAAAAACCATCAAGAAATCCCTTGAAGACCAAAAACAACTTAGAAAACCACCAAGAAAACCCTTGAAGACCAAAAACAACTTAGAAAACCACCAAGAAAACCCTTGAAAAGCACCAAAAAAATTTATAATTTAAGTTATAATTTATTTTTTAAATTTCAATATTGACATTTTATTATCAGTATTTTCTATGGTACATTTTATTTTTAATTATTTTTTGTTTTATTTTTTTTTAGAATTTTATTGAAATAAATTTAAAAAAAAATGATGTTTTGTTATTAAAAATGCATTTTAAATTTCAAATAAATTTGACTAGAAATATGCCCAAAAAATTTTCAAAACAAAAAACAATTAAACTATAGAACTCCAATAAATAAATAAATTAGGAACTTTAAGTTGACATAATGAATATGGTTGATAATGGTGAACCTCTATTAAATCAAATAAGATATTTTTTTTTTTTCATTTTTATTTTAAATTTAACTAAATTTATATTTTAAATGTTTTTTAATAATAAATATAGTAATTTGTTTTATAAAAATAATTGCACTTAAATAAAATATTTTAACTAAATTAAAAGTGCAAAACAATCTTTTATATATATATAAAAGTTGTAAAGTATAACATAACTATAATTATTATATATACAACATAACTAGATATATAATTATATAATATAACATAACATGTAACATAACTATATAACTAGAAATATAGCATAGTTATAGCTACACATTTTCTCTCTCACACACCTATAAATAACATTTAACATAGTTTTATAATTATTTAACACAAATTTCTCTTCATAATAACATAATATGGGTGATCCTCAACAACTTTTTTAAGACTCGAGTTGATATATAAACAATAATTTTCCTTAAAATTTCCGTTACTCATATTTGTATAATCATTTAATATAATGATACATGACAACTATATACCTCTTTGTTCTCACCCTTATTAAATTTATTAGTTGAGTAATGATTTTGTAACTAACACTTCTTATATTTTTATTTAATTATATAACACAACATAGCATAACTAACACACATGCACACACACACACACAAGTTTAAGTTTCAACAATGCATCATTGATACATACATTAAATCCATGATGGAAAGTGCATTTAAAGCAAATATAGAAGCATTTTGACTATTTTCTAATTTGTACCATATTGTTTCATTATGTAGTGTGTCACACCAGGAACATTGTCTTCATGTGCTCACAACTAGTACATTTCATGTGTCAAAATAAAACATTATAAGAACTTGCCTTATGGAGTATTTGGTTAGCATGAAGTTTTATTAGTTTTCCAAATAGGTTTATTTCAATTTTTTACATATATTTACATATTTCTGCTCATGAATAAAATGCATTATTTATAAATGGGAAAAAGTGTAAGTTAGATTTTCAATCTCATTTTTCGATTGTATTTACATGGAACTAAATACTTTGGTTGATAATTTATCAAAGTAGACACTCTATTTAGTTTAGACTTTAGCCTATATTATTCTACTTGAGTTTATAAATGGTTTTCTTGTCAACATTTTTTCTTGGATTAATTTATCTGTATTATATGTAATTTGCAGAGCCATCTCCCATACTTAATTATATTGTTTTTCAAAAATTCAATACATTCATCATATATATGAAGAAATTCCAAGAATTCGCTACAACTTAGCATTTTTTTATTCTCAAGTATTTATGAAAAAGAGTTTGTTTTCACCACTCTTGGCTTCCTATTAAAATTTGAGGTGGATGAAGTTTGAAAACTCATTACTTAGCATTTTTAGATTAAATAAGTAGGTGATGTTCAATGTATGCAAATTTTGAGAAAATTTGGGACAACTTGAAAATTCATGAGGTAAAGTTACAGTCAAAATTATTTCAGGTATGTGTTTACAGGTTCATCGTCATCTATTGTTAGTTTATTTTTTCAAAGGTTATTTTTTTATTTCTCTTTTGTTTCTTTTGTAGGTATTCATCGACTTGATTGGGGAGACCTGAGATAAGCAAGTAGCCAACCCTTTTTCAAATCTGCAACATGTTTAGAGAAGTATTATTTGTTGTTCATCAGAATTTGAGTATTGCTTGATTTTGCTTTCATTCATTAAAACCCCAATAGGCCTTTAAAACAGTATCAAAAGATTCGAAGCATTATAATATCATAATTCTCATCATTCGAGAGCTCTGATAAAATTATTCCCTGATCTAATATTTCCAATAACTATTAAAAGGGGCTTTTTGTTTAAAAAATGAAATTAAACTAGGCTGTTAATTTTGAATTGAATACTTTAAGAAGTTGTCAGACCCACAAAATTCCACATCATATATCACAGTTCAAATATCGGAGGTTCTCAAATGAGCATACTCCAAATATATCTGATCCCCTGATATTTCCATCCCCTCTGATCTCTGATGAACCTTTCCACTCGAGGTTGCATCATCCATATTGCAAAACCTCTATATTGCAACGTTTGATCGGAAGTAGCTCTTTAAAATTCCTGATAAAAAACCTTTGATACAATACCCTCGATATTCCCTTCCCGCTCATTCTCCGATAAATGACTTTGCCAATATCGCGATGTTCATACAACCCCTGGACCCAATACAACATTTAAATTCAGTTTTAAAAATATATGGCATCCATTCATAAATCAAAATTTTTGTTGGAGCATATGTTTAAAAGTTTCGATGTCCTGGATCCGATATGAAATTAAATCCATATAATAAAACTATTGGGTATGTTCTTCATCGCACATTGGTGTATCAATGATGTTACATCCCGAACTCAAATCTTCTGATCGCCAATCTCTTATAAAATTCAAAGTTGGTCCCACCAATGAGCCACGTCATCTATCACATTCTTGTTATTGCAAGAATAATATCAACATTTCCTTTTATTAACAACTTCGATCTCTGATATGATTATTCTTTGATATCGCAATCGCTCCATCATAGTTTCCCATCACATATGCTCATATAGTAGTCTTGCTATCGCAACACTTATATCGCATCGTGAAACTCAAATGAAGCCTTGCCTTAAGATCCTCCAATGTGATAAACTACGATATACACTTCTCTTACATTGTCTTTTAACTATTATATAACACTCAATCGCATAATGGAAAAGGTAAATCTCACATATTGAAAATTATGCAAGGAAAAGAAACTTGTGATGTGAAAAATATGATGAGGCGTCATCCTGTTTAAAAGACTTTAAGGTACTCTTGGGCAACCACTATGGTAATGAAGCAATTCATAAATAAATTGGAACATCGTTAAATCATTTTCAATTTCTCTTATATTTGAGTTTTGATATATCACTCTATAATTAATATACAAAAATGCAAGACTTCTCCATTTACACATCTATTATTACATTGTCTTGGATTTGGACTTGATTTTAAAACAAATTATGAAAATCGTGGAGTCAATATGAATCTTATAATATTATGAGAACAATTCATAAAGAAGCATAATTTCATCTCATTTCTGTGTATTTGTTTTATTTTTAGATTCCTTGGACATAAAACATTGCATTATTCTAGTTTACTAGTTGATTTAGATTAGATTCAATAAATAATTATTTTATGTTAATAGGATTTCAGTGAGTTCAACTTCTTCATGATTTTAATTCTAATTAAAGGAATAATTTAACTAGTATTGGAGAAAATGATACCTCAGAGGGAATATTAATGTAATTCTCCAATGATAAGTTTCATGTGCCTACTTTCATTTACTTTCATTTATTTACTTTTGGTTTCAGTTTTGTGTTTAGTTTTCGCTGATCTTGAACTCTATTTTTACAGGTCTTCATGAACCTTCCACATCTCTACCAGATTAATTTTGAAGTTCATTCTCTTTTGTTTAGTTTTCTTCGAGATTCTTGAAAGAAGCAGTAATGATCCTCATCAAATCAGTTAAACTGGGGAGTTTATGAACCTTTAGTCTATTTCATGAGCGTTACTTTTGCCAGAAAATGGTTGAGATGACTTTTGTAGGATTTTGAACCAAGAAAATTTGCAGCAGACAGAAACTTCTCATTTAGCATATTATTTATCATCAGTGTTATTCACCCTCTACATTTTGAAAGCACCATTTCTTATAACTCTACAAGATAAAAAAAAAAAATTCTCAACATAGGAAGGAACATACATATTCTTATTTTCTTTTATCTCCTTTGTTGAGAAATTTGTATAAGTAGTCTTGTTGGAGTTTATTTTTTAAATTTGGCTTTTTTTTTTCTTTTACCTTTCGCCTTCTTCATTTTTATTTCTGTTTGTTGGTTTCTTTTCTTACTTTACTTTAGGAATTATTTTCCTTTTTCTTTCAATTTTGCTTTAATTTTGGTGACTCTGTCCTGATTTATGTGAGATGCTTTTTTCGGACAATGATTAGCATACATGAGAAATATTTTAACTCTAACTATCTTAGTGAATTTTATTTATCATTAAAGGCATATATTTACGGAACCATAAAACCATCTTCCTTTAAATAATTTTCATGGAGGAACACACATCCTTTCTAAGTAGTTGAGTTTACTTTTTCAAGGAAAAAACTGATATGAGTTTAACACAATGAATCCCTCCCCCTCCTCATAAAAACCTATGATTGATAGTTGTAGGGAAAGAATTTGGAGTCAACATTATGAAAGTATTATGTCCATTAAACATAAGTTTCTATTACCATCCCACCTCTTTCACTCAAATACATTATAAACTAAAATCTTGTAAATGCGCTTATCAAAAGGGTGATTAAAAGAGGAAGCATGGGAAATACAAACAAACCCGTCGGGGCTATGGATGCTCTTCGGTAGTGAAGCGATGTCAGAGGCCAATCATAAAATGGATATATGCTTTATCAAAAACTCATATATGTACCTTCTTCTATTTTTCGTATGAGGTAGTTTTAAAACAAAATTTCCCAAATTTGGATTCATGACTTTTACTCGAATCCTCTTTGAGTACTTATCTTTACAAACTGATATTGCTTAATCTATTTATATGGAACCCATGAAAATGTTTTACTATTAGACGATTTTCGTGATCCCCATTATTTTTAACCTTTGGGTAAATCAAAGTTCATTATCTTTAACCATAGATAATTGGTTCTTCCCAATGTGTCACCATTGTTGTAGGGAAAACCCAACAACCCCTATTTTTGACTTATTTACTTCAAATAATGGGGACCCTTTCCATTAATTGTTGTCAAAACCGTTTATGATTTTCACTAGAGTTAATTGTCTTATAATTTTGCCATTTTTTTCATTGAATTTATATTTTGATTGTTTCATTGAATTCGACTTTTCACTAGCTTTCCATCGATACTTGTTTTGCCTCATTTGGTTAACCGGTTTGTAAATAGCACTCCTTTGAAGTTTGATCATTTTTGTCGCCTGGGTTAATAAATGTAAAAAATGTATATTATTTCAATTTTTTGCAATTAAAATAGTCATTCATTGTAAATATTAACTCTTAGTTAATTTTTATTAATTTTTTCATTTTTCACTAACAGTCCTACAAAATGACCCAGCCAAATTATAGAACAATTGAAAAATGTGTTTTGGGTTCTCGGTAATTTACTCCAATTTATTATTTTAAAATAAATTGCCAAACCTGAAATCTCAAAATTGCAAAGTGGTTGTAGTTCAATTTGTAGAATATTTAATTCCACGTGGGCCCCACTCCACATCACCTCCTTCCTTTCAAAATCACCGATTTAAAATTTCCGATTTTTAAAATCATCGATATTCTGAAATTGCATATTGACTTATCTACATTTTGGTTATGCGCATATTTTTTGCGATATAACAAAACTCTGAAATTTTAATAGTGATTTTGAAAATTTATATAATAAGTTATTTTTTATTTAACATAAAATTTTTGGTTAACCTCATTATACCTCTGACTCCGTGACCTCACACACCCTCCACCTCACCTCCTTATCCCTACACCTCACCCTCCTTATCCCACCATAACTCATCTTCATTCACTGTCCATTTAAGCTTCCTCATTAACAAGCTACGTAAAAGGTTGATTTTATATGTTTGGTTTGAGATTGTTAATAATTTGTTTTTGATAAAATAAAATGTTATAATAATATTATTATAACTCTATTTTAATTATAATAATTTATTATAATTTAAATTATAATATTAATATAATATAAAAATATTTTAATTAAAATCTAAAATCATTTTTATATTAATTAATTTCTGTTTATAATTAATTTTGTAATTAATTGAGATTAATAATATAATTGTAATTAATTAGTATTAATTAATTAACAACTATTATTTAATTAAGCAATAGAATTTAATTTAAAATTCCATTAGCCTAGGCAACAAAATTTTGAGAATTCTAGCAATTTTGATTCATCAACTTTAGAGGTTCATAAATTGAGTTTTACATGGCCAAATGAGGCACAGGACGGCTCATTGGATATATACAATCATGGAGATTATTTGTGACCTGGTTGAAAACCCATATTTTATCATTTAATGGATGTAAAATTCAGCAGAAGATCAAGCTCCAAATTTTTAAACAAAATCAATTTTCTGAGTTTTATTTTCTGCATTTTCATTTGCTCACAACTTCTACCAAGTGCAGATCCATTCATATATATTATCCTTGACCAATTAGATCCTCATAGGAATCAATAGAAAACTCATATTTCATTTTAATTTAATTATTTAATTAAGTTTGGATTGGATATGTTTTAAATTCCGGATTTGGTATTTTGATTTTATTTTTTGCATTTTAAGAGATGAAAATAAGAATATCTTAATCAATGAGAATGCTCCAGCAAGAGAAGAATGGGGTTTTGGCCCAATGAAAATTGATGGAGCAGATTTATTCTTCAACAAACTTTCTTATTGAGAATTATTTTTGTAAATATTATAAATAATAGATTGTAGAATGTATTAGGGGCTTCTCTTCTCTGTAATTTTGGAATTATTAAAAACACTATTGTGATGAGGATTTAGAGTTGTAGGTGAAATGAGAGAAAATCTCAAATTTGGGGATTGTTGAAGATTTCTCTTTTGCATTCTGAATTATGTATGAAGGGCAGAGCTTGCACTATTGCAGCTCTTATTTTAACAACAGAAGTTCAAAGCATTGTAAAAGATTGTTGGAGACTAGAGCCGGAGAAATAGATTCAATAAATTGGTATTTACAATACTATTGTCTTAAGTACTGGTTTTGTTTTATGATGGAAAAAATGTGTCATTTTATTCATATTTGTGCATTATCATCAATACAAGTAATTTGCCTCAATAATATGTTATTATTTATCTTTTCTCTTATGGGTTCAATTCTGATTTCTGACTACTATTTGCTCAAAAATCTGTCTTTTAATTTTGAGTTAACAAACAATAATATTCTGTGAAATATTTCCATATATTATTGTTTAATCATTCAAGTTATTGATTTAATAATCATCATCATTTTGTGAACTATTTCCTAAATGTGTTTGATTGATTATCTCAGTTAAGAGGTCTATGAACATAATGTGTTTTGGTATTCATAATGTCAGTTTATTGAACTACTTTGTTAGCTTGATATTCATTATAATCCAGACATATTTAAATTCCAGTCATTTAAATATCTTTCTTTTGGTTGGGTTAGATCTACATCTTCCTAATCAATATAGGCTTAGGATTTATTTCCCTTTTGTTTGCATTATAGGATTAATTAGCATTTAGATTTAATTCTATATTCCTTGAAATCATCTTCCCAAAGAGACAAACTTTAGTTGTGGCTTGGATGAGCCCTAGATCAGCTTAAGAATCACTTTCTTACCTGATCAGCAAGAGGGAAAATCTCATGTCTTTTCTTTATTGGTATATGAAAGTCATACTTTAAGCCACTGGAGATAAAGAAAAGGTAACTGGACCTAGTTAACCAGTTGGAACCACCATTTCAATGGAAAAGGAGCTCCTTAAGGTCTTGACCGAGTGGTTTCCCTTATATTGTTGTAGGTAGAGAATTTTGAGCCTTCAATAGTAGGGTAATAAGGATTGTCCAAAAATCCAATCACTAGATTATTGGTCATCTTGTGGGGTTGATTCCATTATGATTACTCGTCTAGTTCCTCTTAAAAAATATGCAGGTACTTGATTTTGATCAAGGATACGAAAGTAGGAGCATACCAAATCATTTCACTCAATTAGATAACCTACCTTCATGGTAAATGAAAGTATAAAATGATTTCCATTGACTTGAACAAAACATCTTTTGCCTTTGCTTTCAAGAACAATTTTCATAGGATCTAGTTTTATTTCATCAAAAGAAATGATATTAATTTAAAGTATCTAGGAAAACAAATGCATCACCAACAATTTCGCTACATAAATCGTCAACAAATTTACTCATTTTATGATTGCATAATATCATTTTTTTGGAAGCACGTAAACTAGAATTACTAAAAATACAATAAGTATTACCGATGTATACTTCAAATTCCACAAAACTCTACTAATAGAAGGATCCTTTATTAAAAAATTGCAAATTTTGCTTAGTCCAAGATTTAAAATTATGCCAATTAAGTCTACATTTGGATTCTAGAAACAAAAATCAGGTAGGGTCGGTAGGTGAGAGCATATTAGTAGTTTCCTTTTCACCCAAGTGAATGAGGTTGGAAGAAATTAGTGTTTACATTTCTTCTTGTTGATATTTATGTTATAAAGCAAAGAATCATTGAGAAAAGGCCATAAATATAAGGGAATATTAGGCTTTTCTAAATGTACTAATATTGATATTTTCCTGACTCTATGTGGATTGACTCGGGTGAGTGATCCATCTTACATTTCCTAATTTTTTGTGATTAATTGCTTGTATTGGTTACTATTAATCAGCGCTTTGTTTTGGGGATGAAACTCAATGCTGACGGTGATGATTGATTTACATTTCATGGGACTCATTTATGGAAACGATTGGGCATTGTGTTGTCTAGATCTATTGCATTTGCAAATTTTCGTAGTACACATGTTTTATTGATTAATTGTGTTGTTGGAGGGACTAGGGGTATATTTTTATGTGTCGGGCTAATGTCTGAGGCTAGATGCTTGTGTTTTCTTATGTGATGATGGTGAGAATTAAGATGACACTGGATTTGGGGGTTTGGGTATTGTTTGAATTTTTAATCCCTTTTATTCAAATTTTATACACATTTTTTGTGGAAATTCCTGCTAGTTTAGGGAGTGGCATCCTTATTGCATCAAGAGAAGCTAGCACACCATGCATTTAGGGTGGGCACATGCATGGGATTGAAGTATCAAAACACTTATTATTTGCATATGTGTAAATGCATATTGAATCTAGAGGGTGCATTCATTGCAACACAAACCCATCTAAATCCATATTTGATGTTGGAGACTACAAATGGCTAATATATCAAATATTGGATATCAAATTAGGAAACATGTAACTTGTCAAGCTTGAGGTGCATATCAAACCCTAGGTGAGATGGGTTTGTGCTAGTAACTAAATATCACTGCGATCCTAAAGATGGTATTTGTTCTTTGCAGTAATTAGCCTTATGACTTGTCGCTTGGGGGCTTGAGGATCCATCCTTCCATGACCAAAGTCCTGCATGATATTATTACAATTGGGTGGTTATATTCATTTTTCATGAATTATAATGTATGTTTTCATATCCTATTATGATTTTCATTTTGTGTTGGCAAAACTTTGGGCTCCAATTGTATCTCATTCCCACCTTGGCTTGGGAGGTCGACACCACTCACTTCCAAAATTTTAACGTCACAGCCCATCCCATTTTTTCACCTCATTTGTGTACATGCAACTGTGATTTTTTAGATTAATCCCATGTGGCCTTCAATGCAATTTGGCTAAGTTGACTCATTCCAAATCCTATCTCTTCACTGTATTCCCAGACGCACCTCTCATAGAAGCACTATCTCACATTATTACAAATTCAGTCCTTGTAGAGCCAATGACTAATTCCATTGATTATACCTTGTTGGAATAGTTTCTGTGATTTCTTGAATATTAGTCTGATCATACATATCAAGCTTGCCTATCTTATCTATCTTGCTAGTTTGTAGTCCCTCAAGAGTCTGAGTGAATGCAATCAACTCTTGTTCATTCCAATATGGCCCTAAGTAACGTGTAGTAGTGTACACTTTTCTTTATGTTATAAGCACCCAACTAGTTCACGAAAGGTTTCTTGGTCAAACGTGCACCCTCAAAAAATTTCCAAGACCTAATGGAAGATTTTTTGTTAGTTAAGGGATACTTGATGTACAAGTGCATCAAGTGATTCAGTTGATGTAGTTGCCTAGACATATTGATGACTTACGTTACAGCTGGATGGGAGATCAATCTCTTAGCATTATAGATCGGTCACTTACCATTTTACTCTTAAGAATTGGGGTATGTTTTGTTGAAATATTAAATTTCTATATAGTATATGTGTGTTCAATAATCTTAATCATTTAGTATAAATGTCTATTTTTATCTAGATCTCATCTCTTATGTCAATTTTCAACAACTATTGAATCACAAGTTACTTCTCAATAAAAAAATGGAGGATAAATATTTTAAACCAAAAATGTATGTGCACAAGTCCCTGAGATTGGTTCCTATCATTGTGATGCTCCTCTCCTTATGTGCCCTTTCATTTTACCTTGGCGGTATCTTTTTCTCTTAGAAGAAAAAATTCGTTCTAGAATATAAAACATCACTTTCCCCTATATAAGTTAGTTGCAATGTTGTCGAAGTGAAGTCCATGAAGTTTGAAGAGTGTAGCAATGACTATCAATATTACACTCCATAAACATATAAAAAGGTGTTTGTACTATGATAGATTGCGTTGTAATAATTTTAAGAGTTTGAAACGTAGCTTGCCCGATTTGGACATTTGACTCCTTTGAGGAGCTAGAATTACATAAACCCTTCGATCTGTAAATGATACTCACTTTTCATTATATTTTGAGCTAAATATAACTAAAATATTAGTTTGTATTTCTTGGCGAATTTACTAAATGACTCAATGCCTATGAGCTAGTAGATCTCACAACTAATTGTTTGTTACCAATCAACCACATTAGATGAACTAGTTAGCTTTTCCTTTACTAGTACATAGGATGCATGCTACCTAGTTTAGTATCTATATTGTGATTTGTTGTCCTTTCTAGTCCCATTGACCTATTTTGTTCATTTGTGGACATTAATCTCTTTTTTATAAGACAAGGTCAGTGAAATTCTTGTTAGGTCTTCTTAATGATTTTTGGGTGGAAAAACATTGCTATTAAAAAACGTTTAAGATTATTTTTCATTGTTAGTTTGTAGTGAAATGGTTATTTTAGGTTGTTTTGTATGTTGTTGGCTTAAGGGGGTCTGACCTAGGTTCAGAGTTGTTCGCGCCAACCAACAAAACCGTAATTGTTGACCCTTTCGACAACAACCTACATAGCGTAGGCTACATTCTCACCTGAAGCAGTATTGGGGGATGCTAGAACGAGGTTTCTGCGTCGAGAGACCATGTGATAAGTGGTTTTAAGCCTTTGTAGCTCACATCTGCCTTTGTGCAAATCTGTATCTTCCTATGACCCACTACTGCAACTCTAAGGAAATGGCTTCTAGACCTTCTCGAAGGTCTACGATTAGACTTTATAGACCTATAAGAAGCAAGCTATCCACTTTCGCACACCAATTAGTAACCCTAGATCTGCCTTCGCATAGATCTACCCAATTCAACAGAAGTCATAACAGATTCAACATTTTCCTTCGCATAAACAAATAGCTACTTAGTTCATGCATAAATATTAAAGATTCAGTAGGTTCGCGCAACATTTACACATTATTCCATAGAAAACATATCATGGAGTGATAAGACATAACATGAACAGAAATAAGAATAATACTCATAAGCTAGGTAATTGTCCCAAAATCAATCTTTATTAAGCTCAGCATTCAATTTGAAGATTTCTTCTACCCTGCGCACTCAGTTGTAGGGGTCCGCGCACTCAGCTATGGACTTACCAAGGTATCCCGTGCAGTAAGCTATAGGAGTCTTCCCATTTTTCCTAAGTACAGGAAACAAAGCTTTCTTGCCTTAGCACTTACCGAAAACAATCTCTATCTTGACTTAGTTTTTTTTTTCCTCCCTTTTTTACTCATTATGACTCAACTATATATAGCATTCTTGCTTATAATACCATGGCCCACTGCCATTGGGTGAGTCTCAAAACCGACCTATTACTTACCCAAACAAGGGGCTAAAGCCCCTTTGACTCCTATCTAGGTGTGCGCCCCGCATCCATATTTCACGGAGAATTACATTCTTTACAAAAGCATTTAAAAAATTTGGTTAAACTAATCCCAAAACTAACCCTGGGGATCCCATCCCAACAGGCCCCCAGTACAAATATGGTGACTCACCCTCGAGTCACTCGGCTGGCACCTAGATATTGTTGTGGAGGCCACCTAACTCGACCTGTAATGTTGTGATATCAGCAATGCTCTGTACTGCGACCTACTACACTTCCTCTACCAATTTCTCTATCGTCAGGCCTTCCACTACTAGGCACATTGTTCTCTGTGTCTTCTATAGGATTCTTAACTTTTCCTGAAGTGATAGAGTAAGATGACATGCTTCCTCTATCCAAGGCTATAGTCTGGCCTTGAGCAGGGCCTCTTTCCTCTATAGCTCTTCCATCTGCGATTGCAACTTCTTGCCTCCTGCAATCACACGAGGCATTTTGCTTGCGCCAAAGTGTGTGCAATCACTCGAAATTCATCATACTTGTGTTGTGTCTCCCTGATATTCGTGTTAAGCCTTTGTAATTTTGGATCGTCCTACATGTTCTTCCATAGCACCATGGCCTGTTCAAACATCATCATGCAGTTTGTGATTGCAGTATCCAATGTGCCCATGTTTTCCCTGATCACTACCCTGTGTTCCTCCCAGACCTCTAGTAGAGTGGTTGGCTAAAAATTTAACTGAAGCTCTGAGATCTTCATCTGAAAATCGAATGTAACTTTACCTATCTAATCCTTCGACGTGCGGACCACAGCAACCAATTTTCTAATTTTCCTTGTAGCTGCGGCATCCTCCAGGATGTTCAATTCTGGAACTAATTTGAATGCTTGCTTTATTGATGTATACATGCTATGACTTTTTTCTTGCAACTCCTTTTATTTTAGTGCCTGAGCCTTCTCCGCAAACATTTACTCATTGTTGACTTTGAACTCACTAATGACTGCAATGGCACGCTACTCTTGGATCCTGTTAATGGTGCTGGACCCGCCAACATTTAGGGGATCAGCCACGTATGAAGTCCCAACTAGACCTCACACCATTTGGTGTGGGAGTCCCATCCGGTATTGTTACACAGTAATTTGTTGCTGGCCTCATATCCTTTGATAGAATCTGTCTTTGAACAACATCTCCGCTGTGTCATACATCAAATAAATATGTCCATATCTTCCCACTCATTCAAGAAGATTAAACAAGTGCTCTCTTGTCTTGAAGATTCCACCCTTTGAGAAACCTCCTTTGAGGATAAGCTCCCTCTCCCTCATTTCATGGAGGCTCCTTCTCCTATAAAAACACTCCCTCTTGCTATGATCAACTAGTTTTTGGATTTGAACAAATTAGTTAGCTTTGGTGTGAGTTTGCAGTGTGAATTGCTGATAGTTTAGCAATTGGTTATGGATTTCCTTAGCTTTGTATTAGAGCTTGTGGGTGAGAGCGAGTTATCACCCATTTTGGAGACCCTTTTGAGAGTGAATGCTTGAAGAAATATATCGGCTGGACCCTTCGAGAAGGCTTGCGACGTCAAGGCTTGGTTGTAAGCTTTACTTTTATTCATTTTAATACAACCAATGGTGATTTCATATGTCTTGTGTAAAATATACTTGATAGCTTATGGTTCCTTGACTTTGTAAGTAAATAGATCATTGTTGTATTCTGTTACGTGTTCTGTTGTTCTCTTGTGTTGTTTTAGGTAAAATTGCTCATTGAGGAGAAGGAACGATAGCTGAAGTGGTGCAATGAAAGCTCCATCGAACACCGGTTTGAGGTAGGCTCTTTCAATAATGATTGTTTAAGGAAATTAGTTGTTGTTTTGTCTTGCTGTGACTAGACCCACTCTAGGGCTAGAGGGGTTGCCTCTGTCTACAGAGGGAACATTTCCTACATCACAAGTTGGCGACTCCACTGGGGAGTCATTTGTATGTTGTCTATTTGTTTGCTCTTGATTTGTTTTTGGTTTAGTCTCTCTTGAGTTTGGGGCTGAGCCATCAGTGTTCTGGGTTACCTGGGTTAATCTGGTAGTCCCTCTCACTGTCTGAGAAATTAGTCTGGTGTCCTTCATGTGTTTTTACTTTGTATTTTCTCTTAATTGAGATTGTCACTGTTTATAGCTCAACAATTGCGACAACGTTGCACCTATCCTCCTTAGTAAACCTACACACTGCAGATAACCTGTCGTACAGTTGCGACGATTCCTAAAATCGGACCGTCGCAGAAGACAAGTGTGCACCTATGACAACATCGCCTAGTTTCTAGCTTTCTGCTTGCGACGATTTACTTTTCATCTCAGGTTGCTAGTTATAGCCTTGCGACGATTCCTGTACAAGTTGTTTTTACAACTTTACCTCCTGAATCAACCAGTGCTGCTTGACCCCTGTTGTCTCTTGTCTCTCATTAACTTGTTTTGACTACTTTAGGTTAAGGCACCTTCTCTTTGGTTTCATTGAGTGAATCTTGTATTTTCAGACCATGTGACCTCTCCCTTTTCAAACTTTCATCAAGAAGTTGTTTACTTGGGTCATTCGTCCCTCCAAGATTCATCCACAACTGTCTGATTGATTTGTTTGAGGTTTTTTTACTGCTTGTCTTCTTTCTTATTGATCTCTAGTGCTTTGTTATTGAACCAGTTCCTCATATTGATTTGATTTCCACACTATCAAACATAGATCACATTTGTTTGGATCAGTCAGGTTTACACTTGCTTGTTTGTCATTAAAATTCCAAAAATAAAAAATATTGCATTTATACAGCATACGAAAGTGAAAGTACATTTGCATTATTGAATTTTCATGATTGAGAAATTAGGAAGCAAAGTTTAAATCTTTCATTAGTAGTTGTGAGATAAGTGTATTTATGCATTGTGTTTCTTAGTGTTTTCATTTGCTTGTCTTGGTTTGCATTCGCTTGGAAATGAACTCTTTACCCTCCTTTAGGTAGTTGTTCATCAAAACAAATGGTGCTTTACTCATTGTAGCTGCATCCTAGGAATTGTTGAAATACATTCGGTAGGGCCTGAAAACCGAAACTTAATCCAAGATTAACTCTTAAAATCAATTGAATAAACCTAACAATGCATTGGAACTTAACGCACATTATCTAGAGGTCTAGGCTAGAGACGTGCTCTGGCGTCGTTAAACCTAGTCACTATTGTTTTCGCTAAGGTTGGGTGATTCCTCCTTCTGTGATTCAATAGCTACTAGTATGGACTTGTGCTCCCCGTACCATCGAGTATATATCGAGAGACCCCACTAGGTTATCATCCTATCATCCATAGGAAGCCGAGTCTGCCGCCTTATGAACCATAACGCACCAAACACAACATTCAGGAAGATTGACTACCGTACGGAAAGTCCTTGGTCATTTCTCTTTCATTTGATCACCAAGGTGTATATGCAGTTTTGCGGTTTGTCTAGTAAACCTCTTGTCTAGTACTCCAGAGTAGTCACTTTTGTTCCTTTTTGACTCCTTAAAAGAAAAGGATCATCTAAGCTCTTGTCCTTTCAAGCTCATTAAATATTCGAAGGCAACTAAAGTCACCTTTTGTCCTTTTTCTCGACTCTTCAAATATGAAAAGGTCAAGTTTTGTTCCTATGTCATAAAATTTACTCAACCACGCTCACATTTTCCCCGTTAATCTTGACTGTGTTTTGGTTTGCGTCAAGTTGTGACCATACTCGATTATCTCTTTTTCCGAGATCTTGAGTTAAGTCATCCTGGTGGAATCATCGATCCCGTCCCCTGTACCAAGTGACCACGACTCTGCATCTCCTGTCACTTCTGAGGTATCGGCTGTTAGTGATACCCTTCCTATTATCTCGAGTATTCAACCTCTTGACTCTTGAGCTCCAAGAGGAGACTCTTATGATATCAATTGGAATCCTATTTGGGAACCTTCAGAAGAGGACTTCCTAGTTACTTCCCCTGGTATTTTGGCTGCAATGTCCTCTTCTGAGATGGATGAGACGACCCCCATGTTCGGTGAAGAGAACCTTGTGTCAAGTGGCGAAATTCCTCTTCCCACGGAGGGTTTCCCCTTTCACTTGGCTCTTGGCGTGACATTGCCCCTACGCTATCATGCCTTGTTCGACATCATGAGTTCCATGTCTCTTAATTCGAGTTCTATGTGGTCTCGTACTATAGCCTTGACCTCATAGCCTTTCGTATGTCAGATTCACAATGTGTCAGTCACCTCTATTCTATCAATGCCTACCGTCTGTGTGGCCTGTACAGCTCCTGCTATTAGTGCCATAACTGCATCCTCAGTGGTTACCATTGTTGTTGGTCCCTCAGTCCGTCCCACTAGTGGTCGTCCTTTAGCCTCTGCATCTAGAGTTGTAAATCCCATCAGTAGTATTCCGCTCTCTTATGTTTCCATTCTGGCAGGGTGGACGTATGAGCAATACATGTTTGCTCTTCAGAATCCGGATGTGCATAATCCATTGCATTATTACGATCCTTGAGGGACTCATATTTATCATACCGGGTCCCTCCTTCCTCAACCTATGGTTGAGTTTCCATTCTGTTATCCATTGCCTGGGCTCGTACTTCTTCCCATGGTGGCCAAGATCAGCCTTCCGCTTTTCAAGGACCACCGTATCAAGGGTAGCCATATCAAGGGCAGCCGTATCAAGGGCAGTCATATCAAGGGCAGTCATATCAAGGGCAGTCATATCAAGCGTAGCCATATCAAGGGCAGCCATATCAAGGGCAGCCATATCAAGGACAACCTGTTGGCCTACAAGGACAACCCTTATAGGGACAACCTTTGGCCTTTATGGGTTCCTCTTTCACCTACCTAGGGCAACCTTCTGGTCAACTCGGTTAGCCTCAATTCCAGCCAGGCCAACCCATTGCTCAGCAAGGTCCACCCTCTAGACAAGTAGGCCAACCTCAAATCCAGCAAGGCCAACCTACTGTCCAGCCAGGTCAACCCTCTAGACAAGTAGGCCAACCTCAGATTCAGCAAGGTCAACCTAGTGTTCAGCTGGCTCAACCCTCTGGTCAAATGGGCCAGCCTCGGCTTTGGCAAGGTCAATCTATTACCTAGCAAGCTCAAACTTCTCGGCAAATGGGTCAACCTCAATTTCAACAAGGACATCCATCAAGTCAAGTCAATCCATCTCCTAGTCAACCGGGCACTCAAGCACCCGTTGTTTCTCAAACCCCACCCGGTTTCCAGACTCAGGTTGGACTCCAGACCCAAACTGGTCTCCAAACTCGAGTTGGATTTCAAGCCCAACCTGTTTATCAAATGCATCCTTGGCCTCAAGCGCAGTTTGGAGCTCAACCACAATACGGTCCCCAAGCGCTTAAATAACCCCAAGGGCAACCTTAGGCTGCTCTGTATCAGAATTATCAGCAATCGCAGGTTAATCCTTATCAAAATTTTCAGCAGCCCTATGCTGCTCCTGTCGGTCAAGCTGGTAACCAATGGGTTGTTGGTGGTCAAAACTCAGGTCCACCATCCAGTTATACTTATAATCCCTATGGAAAGAACCCTTATGGGCGAAATCCTTCTGGTCAAAGCCAATGGGGGCAGTAGGGGATTGGATGGAACCCCAATGCTGGCTCGTATTAGAAGCCTATGATGTCCTTTAATCCTTAATTACCTTTCCTGGCAACCTTGGAACTACTGGATGTGTCCAAGCTGATGAATGATCCAATCCTTCATAATCCATATTGGCCGCCAGTTTCGACCAAAATCCCCGGTGATTGTCCTAAATTTGACGGTAAATCTAGAGAGGACCCTCAAGCACATGTCATGACTTATCACCTCTGGTGCTCATCTAACTCATGGTTTGATGATTCTATCTGCCTCCATATTTTCCACCAAACTCTCACTGGTTTAGCTGCAAAATGGTATATTGAGCTTGCTCATGGAACTTTCCAGGATTTCAATTCACTTGCAATGGCATTTCTTACTCACTTTCAGTTACCGATTCGTTATGAAACGAGGACACATCTCCTTACATAATTGAAATAGGACATAGGGACACACATCTCTGAACATATCAATGAACGGAGAAGATGATGTCGTTTGATTAAGTTCTAGATCCCTAATCAGCTTCTGACTAACTGGTTTACTACCTCGTTTGTCGGTCCGATAGCCTGTGATATTGCCATGAGGGAATGCGTCACTGAAGAGCAAGCTATCGCGCGTGCTTAGTATCTCGACTTGGTTTATTCCCAGTCAGGTACGATGTATGATTATTTGCCTGATGCTCTGTGACCCGAAACTTCTAAGGCACCATCAACACCATCTGTCGACGGTGTCACTGGTTTCGTTACTTCATCCTCCCAAAAGTCTTCTGTTACCCCTACGAAGCAAAAATATACCACTCCAAATGAAAATGCTTCTCAGGCCCCATCTAATCCTGGTAAAACTTTCGAAGTCAATGCTGTCCAGTCCACTGCAGCAGACAAAGCTTTGAAAGGTAAGAAAAAGGGTAAACCCAAAAATAAAGCCGATCCGCCGAAGCAGGACCCTCTTAAGCCTCTAGCCGATCAAGGTACCAAATGCAAACCCAAGTACCCTTGTCTCATTTGTGACAAGGATCACTATACTAACGACTGTCCTAGACGATCTGAGGTTGTTTGTTTGCTTAAAGGCACCCCTGCAACTCCTGCTATGCTTAAGGAGCCTTTTCCCTCTCAACAAACCCAAATCGTATTCGATCAACCTCAATCCTCTTCCACTTTTGGCTCTCAAGTTTTCATGGTTGGGACTATTCCCATTCATATAAGTACTTGATCGAAAGAATACCCTCCACCCACCAGAAAGGAACCTGAAGTCCCTTCAAGTGCTCCTTCGTCCAGTACTGGCCCTCTACATATTGAGCGGCCTAGTACCGAGTCAGTCATTCGACCTCTTACCAAAGGCGTCCTCCAGAAATATTCTTACAACCCTAATGCTTGTGTTGCACAACACTATAGCATTGTTGAGGACTTAGCCCAAGCCCCTTCGGCTATGTCCACTTTGGAAGTCCTCCAGAGTTGTCCCTCCCAAAGGAAGTCTTTGTTATCAGCCATTGGTGGCATTGACCCGACCAATTCAGATTTAATCACTTTCGATCTTGACAATCATGTACCGTGATTGCCTCATCAGATTTCTTTCCTCATTCAAGTCATCATTAACTCGAAAAATATTCATCGCACTGTTATTGATGAGGGCACCTCCACTTGCATCATGTCTGTTGCTTGTTGGAAGGCCATCGGTTCCCTGACGTTGAGTCAATCTCCTAATACTTTGGAAGCCTTCGATGGAAGAGATTCCCATCCTTTTGGTATCCTCCCATGTTTGCCCATCACTCTAGAGGGGAAGACAGTTGAGGTTGAAGTCGAAGTTGTTGACGCAAATTTGACTTACAACCTTCTATTAGGTTGAAGTTGGACGTATGCCATGTGCGCTATGGCTTCATCTCTATTCCGTGTCCTTTTTTCCCCATCAAGGGAAAATTATCATGGTTGATCAATTGTCCTTCTTCGCCTCTTCTTCTTCGGATGGCAACGTGTCATTTGTGGAGCATACCTTCGTTCCCTATGAAAACGTGGGCGCTGGATGTTTTAAATATCCTACCCTTATTGGTGTCTTTTCGCTCCCACCTCCCAACGTCGCCCCCATTAACATGATTTTTGTCCGTTCTGATCCTTGGGTTGTCCCTCCCATCGATCAAGTAGACTCCTGGGGTGACGTCATGCCGTTGAGTCCTGCCGAGCTCAACTATGTAGAAATTGTTTCCGCATCGACTTCATCCTCCAACCCTGCTCCATTGAGTAGGCCTCTCGACTCGTATGTACAATCCCCTTGGCTCGGAGATAGTGTTTCTTCAGATCTGTTAAAGGAAATCTTTCCTTCCAATGAAGCGATTTTAAAGACTTTGTATTTCGAGGAACCTCCTTGGTTCGATCATCACCATCTCTCCTCATTTCTCCCAAGCCATGGGGCTATGACTACCTATCTAGAGAAGTTTGCTTCTTGTGTCCCCTCACAGCCGCTTCAGACGCCTATTCAAGTTCATGAAGTTATCTCTGAAGCCCATAGGGGGAACATTACTCAAACTATGCCCATCGACATCTCTGTCAAACCAGGGATTGTTGAGAATATCCACATTGGAGCTACCTGTACTCCAGAGGAGATTCAGCTTATACCGGTCTATTTAGAGAATTTCACGACGTTTTCACTTAGTCATATGAAGAAATGCCTGGTATTGACCCTAGTATCATGGTACACAAGATCCCTACGTATCTTGGTGCCAAGTCTATTCAACAATGTTTACGCCCCGTGCACCCGAGAAAAGCCGCGGCTATTAAGGGAGAAGTTAAAAAACTTCTTAAGGCAAGGTTTATTTACCCTATCCCACTGATTGACTGGGTCTCTAATATTGTCCTTGTGACAAAAAAGCAGGGTACTATTAGGGTTTGTGTTGATTACCGTGACATCATTCGTGTGTGTCCAAAGGATAATTATCGTACGCCCTTTATCGACCAGCTCATCGACAATTGTGCTGGGAGTGAGATTTACTCGTTTATGGATGGATTTTTTGGTTACAACCAGATTAATATTTTGCCTACCGATCAACACAAAACTACCTTCATCTACCCGTGGGGTACCTTCGCTTACAATAAGCTTCCTTTTGGCCTTAAAAATGTCAGTGCTACATTCCAGTGAGCAATTTCCTATGCATTCCATGAAATTCTTCACATTGTTCAACCATATCTGGATGACCTCCCGGCTCATTCAGCTAAACGATCTAACCATCCCAACCATCTCCACGATATTTTTCTTCACTGTTGACATTACCGTATTCATCTTAATCCGCATAAGTGTGTCTTCTACGTCGAATACAACAAACTTCTTGGGTTTGTTGTCTCTAAAGAGAGAATTCGTTTACATCCCCTGAAAGTTGAAGCTATACTGAATCTCCCTCCTCCTACCTCTTTGCATCAATTGCAGAGTTTGCAGGGAAAATCTAATTTCTTACATCGCTTTATTCCTAACTACGCCGAGATTGTTAAAGGCTATACGCGACTCGTCAAGCGTGACACTCCCTTTGTTTGGGATGCCACTGCCCAAGAGTCCTTTGAGCAACTCAAGGCACTCCTTGTTTCTGCTCCCTTATTGCATCCACCTGATTATCATCATGACTACACTCTTTATCTCGTTGTTGCCGACAACTCTATTGGCATGGTTTTGGTTCAAGATGAAGATGATGGTTCCGAGGACGTTATTTATTATCTTAGCCACAACGACCTTGACACTGAAACTCGATATGCTTATGTCGAGAAGCTCACCTTGGGAGCTGTTCACGCTGTCCAACGCTTCTATCATTATATTTTGTTGCGCACGATGACAGTGATTTCTGATTGCAACCCGATGACGTACATCTTGTCATGTCAATTGCTGGGGGGCAAATACTCGAAATGGATTATTATCCTTCAAGAGTTCGATTTGGAGTTTACTACTGCCAAGTCGAAGAAGTCCCTTGTATTCGCTGAAGTGATTTGGTAGTTACCATCTACTACCGCTCCCTCTTGGAAAGAGGATTGCATTCCATATGATACCCTTTTCTTGATCAGTACCCTTGATCCCTGGTATAGTTACATTATCGTCTACCTCTAGACGTCTTCCTTCTTTCCTGATTTGTCTAAGGATGCTTGCCAACGTATTCATCATCATTCTCAATCTTATAGAATTGTTGGGGACACCTTGTAACGTCTCGGGGTTGATTTAGTTCTCCGCCATTGTTTGATGTTCGAGGAAGCTGAACGAGTCTTGAATGACTGCCACTATGGCGCCTGTGGTGGTCACATGTCTGGTTATGCTACTACCCAAAAGATCCTTTGCGCTGGTTATTTTTGGCCCTCTATTTTTAAGGATTGCATTCTCGTTGTCCATTCCTGTCACACGTGCCAAATTTACCAACAGAAGATGCGTGCGCCCCCATCCCCATTGCATCTTGTCATCACTGTTGGCCCCTTTACTAAATGGGGCATTGATTTTATGACCTGTAACCCTCGTTCAGTTGGGGGGCATGGGTATATTATCGTTTCCACTAATTATTTTACAAAATGGGCTGAAGCGATGCCTACATTGTCCAATGACGGTAAGACAACTGCCTAGTTCTTATTCAATCATGTGATTACTCGATTCGGAGTCCCTCAGGCTATTGTCACTGATCATGGTTCTCATTTCCGTGGTCATATGATGACTGAGTTAATGACCCAATTAGGCTTGCATCACGATAGCTTGACACCTTATTACCCTTAGGCCAATGGCCAAGTTGAAGCCGTCAACAAGGTGTTGGTTACGATGCTTCAGCGTACCATTGGAATGCACAAGTCTAATTGGCATTTGATGTTGTTTTCTACCTTATGGGCCTACCGTACCTCAGTGAAGGATGCCACCAGATTCACACCATTTCAACTCGTTTATGGTTTGGAGGCTACCCTTCCGATTGAATGCGAGATACCTTCTCTCAAGTTAGCTATCGAATTGCTCCCGAATACTACTCCTGTAGAAGAACGCCTTCTTTACCTAGAGCGGCTAGATGAGACCCATCGACTTGCCTCTTTAGTCATCAAAGCACAGAAGAAGAGAGTGAAAACTCACTTCGATCAAACTATTACTCCTCGTTCTTTTATTGAGGGAGATTTAGTCCTACTATATGATCAAGCGAATGATAAGCTAGGGGCAGGCAAATTCGAACCGATATGGCATGGGCCTTATATTGTAAAACACGTTTTGCAGAAAGGGGCCTATGAGCTAACTGACTAGGAAGGAAATCCTCTTGATAAGCCCCTAAATGGGCTTTATTTTAAAAAATAATATGCATGAATTTTCATGCATCTACTGTGTACATACGTGTGTTTTTAGTGTGTGCATGTGTGGCTTGGTGTGTAGGCGTTATTGCTGCTTATTGTATCTTTTTAATTCTTTTGCAGATGTCTGGTGCACCTTATATCGGTTTCACTGATGGTTCCTGTTGCAGTACATAGAATCTTTCCTCCATGGCATGGGTGATCTACGATCCTCACGGTGAGTTAGTAGACCTTCAAGGTGTTTGTTTGGGGTGTACCATGAACAATGTCGCTGAATATAGCACTATCATTGAATTATTGACTGAGGTCATTAACCTCGATATTCGTGCATTGATTGTGAATCTGGACTCTCAACTTGTTATTCTTCAACTTAACGGGTGTTATTCCATCAGAAACCCTCAAATTTTAAGATTGTATTTGCGTGTTCACTTATTGGAAAGAAATTTTGATTTTATCACATATCAACACATTCCTAGGAGGCTAAACACGTTAACTAATGCATTGGCAAATCATGTATTAGACAGACATTTACACAATTTATAATCAAACAAACATTGTATGCAAGTACTCAGACACAATAATAAAACATAGATAGTTATATATATCATGTGGCACACCGAGGCGCTCAAAAAATAATGTGTATGTCAAAAAATAATATACATGTTCAGTTACATCCGAAACATGTCTCTCAAAACAATGGAAAATGAAACCTAGGTGACTACTGTGGTGGGTTATGCTCTCTGTAGTAGACCACTACCCGAACTACTCGTCTGAGTAGTCTATGGACCCTGGGTAACACACCCACAGTGTGTCGCTGATACTGTCGTGGGATCTCCTCGAACCCTCTATAGTCCGGGATCCCCTCGGTCAAGCCCTCTAGGTTCTGGGCTATCTCCTCCTCTGCATCACTACCTGGGTTGGTAGGTCAAGCTCTCTGTTTTCCTCCCTCTGTGTTATAGGAGCGAGACCCACTGGTCTCTCAAGTCCGACGTCTGCAAAAGTGAACATAATTATTAAGGTGTATACATTTAAAATCCAAAATGAACATAAAATAAAAACTGACATATAAAAAGTATATTGGTTAACCAAGTGTGTTACCTCTCTCATCCCACTTCTCTCCAGGCGGGAGCAGCATTTTTGGATCTCCTCTGAAGTCAGTACCTGCATAGGGCCAGTCCTCAACAAATACATGCTGCTAATGTAGCCACTCCATGTCGACAGGACCCCATGATGCTGGTTGGCCGCCACCTCCTCGTGGCATCACCAGGGCCCCCTAGTGATCCTAGTCTATCGCGGTCCCAGCAAAGGGACTTCCATATCCTACAGCTGAATTATTGGTACCCGCTTCAGCATGAGCGGTACCAAGATGGACCCATATCCAAACTACTTGGTCTCCCGTCGCTGGCACTTGGTCAACTGTCTCTTCATATTCAGAGACACTGCCTCGGCCTAGTCATACATGGTCAGGTTAAGGAAATCTAAAGCCAACCGCAGTTGGGTTTTAGTCACCTCGTGTTGTGCCTAAGAGCTTGCTACTCTCGTGATCGTAAATAATAGAACGTGCAGTGACAAGTCCTCCATTGTTGGGATCTGTAGCTTCCCACTGGTGGGTGATTTGCGTGCCCCCGGGCATGCTCGTGCAATGAACATATCAAGACACTCTCCAAGGACCTGCACTCCACCCATGCGGGGTCTCTATCCTCGTCGAGATAAGCCTGTAAGGAAATATATGTCGGTCGCGTAAAACTCGACCTCTTGACCCCGAATGATAAACTTACCCTCTGTCGAGTTCCATGAGCGAATCAAGAACTATAGAAATTCCAATTGCGCTTGTAAAAGGGGTGTGAGGAAGAATTTCAATAATCCGTAGTTCCGAAGAACTTGCATGCATTGCGGGTCCATTGCACCTCTTTCATCATCGGCATCGTGTGTGCATTCTTGCCTTGCAAACACCATTTTTGCACCCTACATATGCACATGCTAATTGATTAGAACTTATTTGAGCAGTTTTTATAGCCTAAAATGGTGTAAAAAATTAAAATTTTATGTTTGCCTCGTCGTCGCAACTATTTCTAAAACAGCTACAATGGTCCGCTTTCACAGTTCACTATTTTCCGGATTGTTGCAGGGGTACATGTGTTTCCTGCAATGATGCCGATTTTGGCATGTTTAAAATTTCCGATCATTGCGAACCCGGGGGTGACTTTTGCAATGACCGAGGCGATTTTTTGGAACAAAAAATCCACCCAAACTTGACCAAAATGCATGAAATTAGACTTAAAAACACTCAAAACACAGGGGCAAGGATGATATACTTACCTGACAAAAGTTTGGCGCGAAAAGGATGACCCCAGCTATCAAAATCGACCTCCAATTGGCACAGGTACGCGTTGTTGAAAATTTACCAAAGTTAAAAACCCAAAGCAATGTTAAAATGTTTTTACAATTTACCTTATATAAATTTTTTTGAAATTTTAGGGTTTTTTAACTATAGATTTTGGGTTTTCCTATAATTTATGGGCTTTCCTATTGTTAGGGTCCAACCCTAACCCCCTTATTTATGTAATAGGGTCGAGTCATAGTTATAGTTAAATAAAGAGTCAATAAAGCCCATATTAATAATTGTAAGTGGTTGACCCGCATTTAAAGAAGGGACCACAGTTAGTTGCCAATGGGCCATGGTATTGGATAGATGGTATTAATAATAACCATGGTATTGACCCATGATATTGCATGTATGAATCCTATATAAAGGATAGAGACTCCCCTCGAGGAGCATTGTGTCTTATTTTGTAATTGAGCCCAGCTCTATTGGAGGTTTCCCCCTCGAAGAGGCAAGTGAACATTGCTTTCCTTTCTAAATAATAAAATACTTCTTGTTATTTCTTATTGTTCTGTGTTCTGGGTATATTTCTTCGCATATTTGGTATTCTAGTATCTTCTCATAGGTCAAGAGCATAACAAGTGGTATCAGAGCACTTTCCACGGCCAGTGGGACCTCCAATTTTAGCAAATGTTTTTTGGCTAGAGATGTGTTCTGACGTCTTTAACCCACGGAATCTATCATTGAGCACATAAACCTATGGATTCGAGGAGGCAAGCACGTAGGAAATACAAGAGGTGGTCACGCTTGTTGGACTCCCTTGTAACCCCCTGTGAGTACCCCTTCGAGTAATAGCACATTAGACAGAACCACGCACGGGCTGTCTTCCAAGTACCCTTTGGGTATATCGGAAGCCCCCTCAGCTCTCTTGAAACCTCACCATAGATAAATCGTCGGCTGTCTTACTGCTACAGTACACTGAGAACAACACTCGAGGAGATTACTCGCGCATACGATAGGATAGTCGGGTTGTATGACTAAGGGTACAGTTGATCCTCCTTGGTTAGTGCCCTCAAAGATTGGGTCGAGTACTACTGTCAGACCCTTATGTATATTGCGATCTATAGCACCTGACACTCCTTGACCCTTGTCTCTCTATAGATCATGCATCATCTTTTCCAGATCAGATCTAGTAGGCGGGGTTCTGTCGCAGCCGCAACAATCAGTTCCACCATTCAAATCTCTCAGATCTGCCATTCAAATCTATCAGATCCACCAATCAGAGCTATCAGATTTGCCATTTAGATCTAGCCGTTTGGATTTTATAGCAGTCGCCACAATCAGATCCGCCATTCAGATCTAGCAGCAAGGGTTCGATCACTGCCACATTCCTACTCATACTCTGCAGTTGAGGGTTATCCGGCAGATCTAACTATTTGTGTGGGCCCCTATACCTGGGTGTGATTCTCGTAAGACATTGGGAAAAATTTACTTTTCTAGGATTCGACTACTGCTTTATTCCCATAAGAATTAGGTCAACGGGCTGACCAAGTTGGTACCATTCACTTGTTAGCGTCAAAATTTTGGGTGGTCCCAAATTTTATTTTTTTCACAGTAACGACAAGTGCACCGGATAGGTGCATGGTACAAAACATAGCTCAAGCTATGGCCAATAAGAAGATCAACACCCTTGAACAAAAGTTGGACGCATTACTGAAGACAATCCAGACCTTAGCTGACACAATGACAAAGGGAAAGTCAGGGGAATAATCGGAGGCATATGCTTTCAATGAGAACATTGAGAACAAGTTTAGCCATTCTCTTCACCTCTTTGGAGACCACCAACAGTCCCAGCTGTGACCACCTAAGCTGGACATGTATAAATTTGATGGCTCTTATCCGGCCACATGGTTAGCACAAATGGAGCAATATTTCACATTGAATCACATCAAAGATGATGCGACTTAGCTAAGTGTGAGTAGCATGTACTTGGAAAACAGAAGATGGCAATGGTGGCAGTGGCATCAACGTTGCTATGGAAGGCCGTGACTTGGCATGTGTTCGCAAAAGCCCTTACGGATCGCTTCGACCATGAATCTATTTTTTTGGGTCATCTTACTACTCTGATAGACAGGAACAGTGCAAGAATATATTATAGCCTTTGAAGCCTTAGCCTTCTACATAGGAGGTCTACGAGATGAGTTCTACTTGGAATGTTTTGTCAGTGGTCTCAAAGAAGCCATACAAGCTCACGTCCGACTGCAACATCTAATCTCATGGCTGTGTTAACACCCAGGTTGTTCCCTATGACTCCCAAGGGAATACGGCCGGGGTAACCACTAACCAATCTTTGGATCACTGTTTCTAGCCAAACTGTGATCAGAGAGGGCTCTCTCTTTATGATTTGTATCTGTTATGATAGTGTTTTAGGCTAGGTATTATGCACAGGTTTTGTTTATGTTTTGGTTGAAGAGTTTCTTTCAGGTCTTGTGATGTAGTGTTCAAAGAGTCAAATATCATTGGGCAATGGAGTCTATGGCTGCAGGTGTCCAGGAACCTTGAGGTGAATTGGTGAGACTTACAGGGCCATTTGGATACTTCATACAACAAAATTTTTGATTTATAACATGAACAGGTGAAACAAGTAGTGAAAGCATTTAAGAATTTTCACTAAAGTATTTAAGTATTTCCACCAAACTAGGTATGAGAAACAGATAGATATCTCAGGAGCAAACTTGAATCCCTGGGAATGTCTATCACTGCAAATATATAGTTTTAAAGTGCAGCAATTAAGAATTACACTTCATTCACTGTATCTGAAGAAAACATGGATAATAGCTTAGATTGAGTTCAGGGTAATCAGTGATTAAATCCTGGAACTATTCTTCTTCTTCGCTATTAAGTGTAAAACATTTAAACAATAAAAGAGAACAAAAGACTCGAAAAAACACGTAATACAGAGATTTAGGAAAGACTTATTGTTTTATGAAACACTCTGGAATCCTGCAACATCCACCATTCATCACAATGCATCAAGGTACGCCAAGCTTCGGAAATTCCATTCACCCTTTGTATTATTTCTCTGAGAATTTTACAGCAAGTGAGATCCCCCAAAATGAAAATAACAACAACCCCTTAAGCTTATGTGCGGGGTGAATATATACATACGATTTTTACAAAAATATCTGAGTTCTAAGTTATCTCAGACTTAATGTTCTCACCAACTTTTGAGATATTATTATCAGAAATTTATTACAGCATTGAATGCAAAATAAAGGCGTCTTGATGTTCTGTCAGAAGATATTTTGGCCTTTGGGAGCTGCTGAGTTGGTTGGGATATTTTGATCAAATGCTGGAGAACTCGACTTTATAGCTCGTGCGCGGTATTTTTTGGGTCTACCATCTGTGATTGTGATTGCTGCTGTGGTGACTAAATAGCTCTGCTGAGTTGGCTCAGCATCTGTCTTTTCCTTGTAGATTTATCCACCAAAATTCTGCCTGTGCATCACTGCTCATAAATTGGAGAAAATTAACGCTACAGGTTCTGGCTTGATAAGATTATCTGTGTCAAATTCCTCCAGACTTCCTGTGTGGGCAATTGGTGCTTCATGATTGCCTCCATAGTTTCATCTGCTTCTGTATACTTAAAGAAATTTGGTGGGGTATCAAACAGGTGATCAATTTCATTCATAATAAAAAACAGGTTGTCCACCCTATCATACAAATTCTGCCCTGATGCTGGCCCTGTTTCTGCTGAGGTACTGGGTTGTTTTGCAATTTGTGCTGCAGCATGGGCATCAACCCTTTTGATGTAGTTCTCCAGGGTAAGCAGTCTTCCTACACTGCTTAATATGCTGGGGAGGCCTCTGTTCTGTAATGCCAGGAATCTGTCCAGGAATTTGTTGATTTCAGTCTGCATATCCTGTGTTCTCCTCTCCAGCATCCCAACTAGGCTTCGTAGTGTCAGGACTCTTTTAACTACTGAGATTGTCTCAGTCCTGTTAGCAATTCCCATGGTAGCTAGTTGAGAGCTAGTTTTGTTATTTAAAATATTGATCATTCTGCTGGCAGCATCTGGCATGTGGCCAAGGCTTGCTCTAGCTCTGTGTATTTCCCTGTTTGCCTTTGTAATGAGTACTATTTGCTCATCCATAGTCTCAATATACTGCCACTGATTGGTGATGGACCGACCAATGTTACCCCAGAGGACTGCTTTTAACTCTGCTGTTACCTTTTCTAGTGTGAGCTCCTTTTCAAGTTTAGTTATCCTCTTCTTTAGAGCTTTTACTTCTCGTTCCTTTGCAGCCTCGCTCTGCTTGCTCTTATCAAATCTTTCATTTACTTTAGTCAAAGATTTTTTGACTTCATCAAGCTCTTTCATTTGAGCCTCAAGAACTTGGATTTCGGCTTGCAGCCTCTGCATATCCAGACTAGGAGTCTGCTCTGTTGTTGGTGTAGCTGTTGCTGTAGTTGGTGTTGTAGGCCCTGTCTGTTGAGGAGGAGGAGTAGTTGTTGGAGGGGCTTCCTTAAGATTGATTATTTCAGGAGGAGGCTGGGAGGTTTGGCCCTCTTCTTTTTGCTTTAATGCTGTCTGTAGTGCTGCCTTTGCAGCTTCTGATTCTCCTAGTTTGTCTTGAGTCCGAACCAGCTCCTTGTACAGAGATATCATTAGATCTGTGGCATCCTTTTCCAGCCTTTGCTGGGCAACCTCATCTGTTTGTGGATGGATGGTAGCTGGGAGCTTGATTTTCTTTCTTAAGGCCGCCATGTCTGCATCCCTTAGCTTCAACAGTTCTTGGATACCTTTAACATCTTTAGGATCATGTCCCATTTCTATGATTACATCTTCTAAGGACTTGATTCTGTTATCCTTGGCTTGTGATGATGCTCTCTCCAATTCCAGCTGAGAGGCTGTATTATCAAGGCTGCTTTTCAATTTGTAATTTTCCAATGTTTCATCTGCCAAGGAGGCATACACCATTTCACCAGTTTGTTTATGCAGTTCGATTTTATCCATAGGGTGTATGTCTTTGGCCAGAACCTCCATGTTGGTCCTCAGGTAATCCGAGGCAGATTGGGGATGCAGAGTTGTGGGCATGAAGTGACTCATGATCATTTTGCCTTCACTTACATCAAAGGCAGACATGAGTCTTTGCTGATTGGTGGGAGCCAGGTTCAGCAAATGATTGTACAGTTGTATTTTAATAGGATCACTCCTCCTTTTAATGTCGATAAATTGCTGTTTGATGCTTACCTGTCCTTCTTTGTGCTGGCTGGAGGAGCTGACCTCTCCTCCTATAGCTCTATCATGTTCATGCTGGAATGAACTGGCTGAAACTTCTCCGCTGGGTGGGCCCATGCCCATTGCTTGTCTTATTGCTATGTCATCCTCTGGAAAGTCATTTAATCTTTGTCTTTTCTCTCCCTGATTGATGGATGAAGTCAGGGGAGTCTCTCTATCTCTTTTCCTGGTTAAGTCCTCCTTTTGTGGGGTTTGGAGGACCGAGGTATCAAAAGTAGTTTCTGCCCCAGGAGGCACTATTTTCTGAGCCTGTTGCTCAGTGGAACTTGGAGCATCAATTACTCTTTCTTGCTGCAAGGGCTGCTGTTCATTATATTGTACCTCTTCTTGCTGCTGCCCTTCTCCCTGCTGCTCCATCTCTTCTTGCTGCTGTAGCAATGTCTCCACTTGCTCTTCTGTCAATGGAGGTGGCTGCTCCACCTGCTTCCCTTTATCTTTGCTGGCTGTCTGCGGTGCTTCCCCGGCAGTTTGCTGCTGTGTTGTTGATGATGTAGCAGCTGCTCCAAGCTGCTTTTTGTATGAGAGGGGAACCTGTCCACAAGTTTCTAAGTCAGCTTCCTTTTGAATATTTCTAGCCTCTCTCTCTAGTAGCTCTTCATCAGTAATTTCCTCTTCTAGGGTACCTTCTTCCCAACTTAATGCATTGGCATACTGTTCAATCTCAGGTTGTCTCTTGTGTGCATAGCTACCCAATTTGTATTTTATCCTCCTGAGGGAGACAAAATGATTGGGGTCATAGGGTATCCATTCAAAGCTAGTTTGCAGTCTAAGGCCCTCTAGGATATCATTTGCCTCTTTCCACCCCTCCTCTTTTCTGTTGTATAGGAAAGGACCCAGCTGGCTCCTTACTTTTAACTGTGACTTCTTGTTCTTGCTCTGAAAATGAAGGTAGTCTGAGTTCCCAAACTGTCTGAAATATTCCAAGGCAAAAAGCCTCATGGGGACATACCTTGGCAACCTAAAAGGGTTCAACTCACAGCCATATATTCTGATGACTGTGTGGTTTTGGTAGAGGTACCAATTACCAATGTTGTAGGATTTATTCAAATGGAGAATTCTCCTCATGTCATCAGTTAGTCTTGGAGGAGGAATACCATGCAATACTGTCATGGCTGGATAAATGAATAAGTCAATGAACTCAGAGTATGTGTAAGGTGATACAGAGGTATGATGAAAAACAGAGGTCCAGAACACAACTGACCTTGGATTTCCCTGGGCATTGAGTGGCTTCAAAGGAAAAGAGAAGGTGGCTGGCTGATAAAACAAGAATAGGTGGTATATGTATGAGGTATACCTGAATAGTCTTTCCCTCTTCAAGTTCATAAACTGGTCATGGATTTTATCTGCAATGTATGTAGCATAATCATAATGTACAGCTGGGGGCTGTACATTATGATTATGCTACATACATTGCAGATAAAATCCATGACCAGTTTATGAACTTGAAGAGGGAAAGACTATTCAGGTATACCTCATACATATACCACCTATTCTTGTTTTATCAGCCAGCCACCTTCTCTTTTCCTTTGAAGCCACTCAATGCCCAGGGAAATCCAAGGTCAGTTGTGTTCTGGACCTCTGTTTTTCATCATACCTCTGTATCACCTTACACATACTCTGAGTTCATTGACTTATTCATTTATCCAGCCATGACAGTATTGCATGGTATTCCTCCTCCAAGACTAACTGATGACATGAGGAGAATTCTCCATTTGAATAAATCCTACAGCATTGGTAATTGGTACCTCTACCAAAACCACACAGTCATCAGAATATATGGCTGTGAGTTGAACCCTTTTAGGTTGCCAAGGTATGTCCCCATGAGGCTTTTTGCCTTGGAATATTTCAGACAGTTTGGGAACTCAGACTACCTCCATTTTCAGAGCAAGAACAAGAAGTCACAGTTAAAAGTAAGGAGCCAGCTGGGTCCTTTCCTATACAACAGAAAAGAGGAGGGGTGGAAAGAGGCAAATGATATCCTAGAGGGCCTTAGACTGCAAACTAGCTTTGAATGGATACCCTATGACCCCAATCATTTTGTCTCCCTCAGGAGGATAAAATACAAATTGGGTAGCTATGCACACAAGAGACAACCTGAGATTGAACAGTATGCCAATGCATTAAGTTGGGAAGAAGGTACCCTAGAAGAGGAAATTACTGATGAAGAGCTACTAGAGAAAGAGGCTAGAAATATTCAAAAGGAAGCTGACTTAGAAACTTGTGGACAGGTTCCCCTCTCATACAAAAAGCAGCTTGGAGCAGCTGCTACATCATCAACAACACAACAGCAAACTGCCGGGGAAGCACCGCAGACAGCCAGCAAAGATAAAGGGAAGCAGGTGGAGCAGCCACCTCCATTGACAGAAGAGCAAGTGGAGACATTGCTACAGCAGCAAGAAGAGATGGAGCAGCAGGGAGAAGGGCAGCAGCAAGAAGAGGTACAATATAATGAACAGCAGCCCTTGCAGCAAGAAAGAGTAATTGATGCTCCAAGCTCCACTGAGCAACAGGCTCAGAAAATAGTGCCTCCTGGGGCAGAAACTACTTTTGATACCTCGGTCCTCCAAACCCCACAAAAGGAGGACTTAACCAGGAAAAGAGATAGACAGACTCCTCTGACTTCATCCATCAATCAGGGAGAGAAAAGACAAAGATTAAATGACTTTCCAGAGGATGACATAGCAATAAGACAAGCAATGGGCATGGGCCCACCCAGCGGAGAAGTTTCAGCCAGTTCATTCCAGCATGAACATGATAGAGCAATAGGAGGAGAGGTCAGCTCCTCCAGCCAGCACAAAGAAGGACAGGTAAGCATCAAACAACAATTTATCGACATTAAAAGGAGGAGTGATCCTATTAAAATACAACTGTACAATCATTTGTTGAACCTGGCTCCCACCAATCAGCAAAGACTCATGTCTGCCTTTGATGTAAGTGAAGGCAAAATGATCATGAGTCACTTCATGCCCACAACTCTGCATCCCCAATCTGCCTCGGATTACCTGAGGACCAACATGGAGGTTCTGGCCAAAGACATACACCCTATGGATAAAATCGAACTGCATAAACAAACTGGTGAAATGGTGTATGCCTCCTTGGCAGATGAAACATTGGAAAATTACAAATTGAAAAGCAGCCTTGATAATACAGCCTCTCAGCTGGAATTGGAGAGAGCATCATCACAAGCCAAGGATAACAGAATCAAGTCCTTAGAAGATGTAATCATAGAAATGGGACATGATCCTAAAGATGTTAAAGGTATCCAAGAACTGTTGAAGCTAAGGGATGCAGACATGGCGGCCTTAAGAAAGAAAATCAAGCTCCCAGCTACCATCCATCCACAAACAGATGAGGTTGCCTAGCAAAGGCTGGAAAAGGATGCCACAGATCTAATGATATCTCTGTACAAGGAGCTGGTTCGGACTCAAGACAAACTAGGAGAATCAGAAGCTGCAAAGGCAGCACTACAGACAGCATTAAAGCAAAAAGAAGAGGGCCAAACCTCCCAGCCTCCTCCTGAAATAATCAATCTTGAGGAAGCCCCTCCAACAACTACTCCTCCTCCTCAACAGACAGGGCCTACAACACCAACTACAGCAACAGCTACACCAACAACAGAGCAGACTCCTAGTCTGGATATGCAGAGGCTACAAGCCGAAATCCAAGTTCTTGAGGCTCAAATGAAAGAGCTTGATGAAGTCAAAAAATCTTTGACTAAAGTAAATGAAAGATTTGATAAGAGCAAGCAGAGCGAGGCTACAAAGGAACGAGAAGTAAAAGCTCTAAAGAAGAGGATAACTGAACTTGAAAAGGAGCTCACACTAGAAAAGGTAACAGCAGAGTTAAAAGCAGTCCTCTGGGGTAACATTGGTCGGTCCATCACCAATCAGTGGCAGTATATTGAGACTATGGATGAGCAAATAGTACTCATTACAAAGGCAAACAGGGAAATACACAGAGCTAGAGCAAGCCTTGGCCACATGCCAGATGCTGCCAGCAGAATGATCAATATTTTAAATAACAAAACTAGCTCTCAACTAGCTACCATGGGAATTGCTAACAGGACTGAGACAATCTCAGTAGTTAAAAGAGTCCTGACACTACGAAGCCTAGTTGGGACGCTGGAGAGGAGAACACAGGATATGCAGACTGAAATCAACAAATTCCTGGACAGATTCCTGGCATTACAGAACAGAGGCCTCCCCAGCATATTAAGCAGTGTAGGAAGACTGCTTACCCTGGAGAACTACATCAAAAGGGTTGATGCCCATGCTGCAGCACAAATTGCAAAACAACCCAGTACCTCAGCAGAAACAGGGCCAGCATCAGGGCAGAATTTGTATGATAGGGTGGACAACCTGTTTTTTATTATGAATGAAATTGATCACCTGTTTGATACCCCACCAAATTTCTTTAAGTATACAGAAGCAGATGAAACTATGGAGGCAATCATGAAGCACCAATTGCCCACACAGGAAGTCTGGAGGAATTTGACACAGATAATCTTATCAAGCCAGAACCTGTAGCGTTAATTTTCTCCAATTTATGAGCAGTGATGCACAGGCAGAATTTTGGTGGATAAATCTACAAGGAAAAGACAGATGCTGAGCCAACTCAGCAGAGCTATTTAGTCACCACAGCAGCAATCACAATCACAGATGGCAGACCCAAAAAATACCGCGCACGAGCTATAAAGTCGAGTTCTCCAGCATTTGATCAAAATATCCCAACCAACTCAGCAGCTCCCAAAGGCCAAAATATCTTCTGACAGAACATCAAGACGCCTTTATTTTGCATTCAATGTTGTAATAAATTTCTGATAATAATATCTCAAAAGTTGGTGAGAACATTAAGTCTGAGATAACTTAGAACTCAGATATTTTTGTAAAAATCGTATGTATATATTCACCCCGCACATAAGCTTAAGGGGTTGTTGTTATTTTCATTTTGGGGGATCTCACTTGCTGTAAAATTCTCAGAGAAATAATACAAAGGGTGAATGGAATTTCCGAAGCTTGGCGTACCTTGATGCATTGTGATGAATGGTGGATGTTGCAGGATTCCAGAGTGTTTCATAAAACAATAAGTCTTTCCTAAATCTCTGTATTACGTGTTTTTTCGAGTCTTTTGTTCTCTTTTATTGTTTAAATGTTTTACACTTAATAGCGAAGAAGAAGAATAGTTCCAGGATTTAATCACTGATTACCCTGAACTCAATCTAAGCTATTATCCATGTTTTCTTCAGATACAGTGAATGAAGTGTAATTCTTAATTGCTGCACTTTAAAACTATATCTTTGCAGTGATAGACATTCCCAGGGATTCAAGTTTGCTCCTGAGATATCTATCTGTTTCTCATACCTAGTTTGGTGGAAATACTTAAATACTTTAGTGAAAATTCTTAAATGCTTTCACTGCTTGTTTCACCTGTTCATGTTATAAATCAAAAATTTTGTTGTATGAAGTATCCAAATGGCCCTGTAAGTCTCACCAATTCACCTCAAGGTTCCTGGACACCTGCAGCCATAGACTCCATTGCCCAATGATATTTGACTCTTTGAACACTACATCACAAGACCTGAAAGAAACTCTTCAACCAAAACATAAACAAAACCTGTGCATAATACCTAGCCTAAAACACTATCATAACAGATACAAATCATAAAGAGAGAGCCCTCTCTGATCACAGTTTGGCTAGAAACAATGATCCAAAGATTGGTTAGTGGTTACCCCGGCCGTATTCCCTTGGGAGTCATAGGGAACAACCTGGGTGTTGACATAATTGGCGACTCCACTGGGGACTTCTTAAAATTTTTTCAATTACTATCTATCTTCCAAAGTTACCAGCAAGCCTGAAACTAGCCAAGAGGCCTTAGAACTGTCTCTGTAATACAGGGACAGCTTTAGGGAAGAGCTAGTTAGGGAATCTTCATCCTAGCTTTGGAACAGGCTGGATGCTTGCAAGTTAGCTCGTGAAGTAGAACGCACGTTAGCAGCCCAGTCGACTCGTCCAAATTTCACAGCCAAGGGTCGCCCCACTTAGGCTCCAGGCACCAACCAAACATTTAAAGTTTAAAAGGTGTCACCAGTGGAAATGGCGGAAAGAAGAAAGCAAGGATTGTGTTACTACTGTGATGAGAAATACTCCCCAAGGCATAAATGCAAGGAACTCAAATTCTTTCAAATTGATGCTACTGATCACAGTTCATCGGAGGAAGTCCCACCATTTGAGGAACTAGAGGAGGAAGATGAGGACAACTAGCTGGACAATGTTCTCCCAACTACACCTGATGAACCATTTATCTCGCTTCATGCTTTGGCAGGGATTTCCTCTCCCCAAACTCTCAAAATCAGAGGTTTTATTAAGCATCGCCCTGTAGTTGTCTTGATTGATAATGGCAATACACATAACTTTATCCATCAAAGAGTCGCTAAAGCAGTGCATTGTTTTGTCAGAGCAGTCTCTAACTTCTAGGTCCAAATTGCTGATGGGGGGACAATGAAATGTGAAGGCCGCTATGAAAATGTCAAACTTCAAATGGGGGATTATCAACTAAAGACCACATGTTTGCCATACACATGGGAGGGTGTGACATTGTATTGGGTGCTGAATGGCTCCGCACGCTCAGCCCAATCACAATGGATTTTCAGGAGTTATAATGAGCTTTAAGTAGAACAACCACATACATACCCTCCGTGGACTCCAGGCAGGTGCTCCCTCTATCATCAGCTCGCATAGGATGGAAAAATTGTTAAAAAAGGGCCACCATGGAGTTATAGCCCAATTTAATGCCATCCAGGCCTTCGAACCCACTTCTCTTCATATTCATTCTGAGATGCAACAGATCTTAAACAACCATCTGCTGGTGTTTGACAAGCCTCATGAGCTTCCACCCTTGAGAGGGGAACATGATCATAGCATTACTTTCGTCCCAGGGGCCCAACCACCAAATGTGCGCCCATATAGATATCTATTCACCCAAAAGAATGAAATTGAAAAAATCATCAAGGAACTCGCGGAAGCAGGTGTCATTCGTCCTAGCATTAGTCCTTATTCATCACCTATGGTCATGGTGCTCAAGAAAGATGGGGAATGGCGTATGTGTCTAGACTTTAAGGCCCTCAACAAGCTGACAGTCAAAGACAAATTTCCCATCCTGGTTGTCGATGATTTGCCGGAGGAACTAAATGGGGTTTAATTCTTTACTAAGCTCGACCTTCGCTCGGGCTATCACCAAATTCGCATGAAAGAAGTAGACATTCCAAAGACTGCTTTCCGAACTCATGAAGGCCATTATGAATTCCTGGTCATGCCATTTGGTCTTTGTAATGCCCCATCCATTTTTTAGAGCCTCGTGAACCACCTTCTCAAACCATATCTCAAAAAAAATTTCCTTGTTTTCTTTGATGACATCCTCATCTATAGCCGCACCTAGGCCACACATCTTCAGCATGTAGATCTGCTCTTGCAACAGCTCCGGAAGCATAAATTATTTGTCAAGATGTCGAAGTGCTCTTTTGGCATGGAAGAAGTTGAGTATTTGGGCCACATTGTGGGGCGTGAAGGTGTCAGGGTGGACCCCAAAAAGATCTAGGCAATGCAGGTGTTAGCCTCCTGTTGCAACAGGTGTTCATCTTTCATGATTGACAGTTTTACATACCAAATATGTCATACTTTGCATCCTGCAATGCTCCATATTTCCAGAAAAAGGCCAAAGAAGAGGCCATGAAAGTGTGCCAGTCCAAATGCCACTACTGTATTCCAATTTTGATGACTTAACCATTTTTGAAGAATGTTCTGTTAAGGGAAGTCCAAATAGCTTAATCTTGGCTTCCCTAGGTTTCAATTTCTTGTTTTAGAATATAGAGAATTGATATCTGTCCAAACAGCTTAATCTTGGCAGATTTGTAGACAGGTAGAGAAACAAAGGACTCCAACTGCTTAATCTGGGCCCTTGGAAGAAATAAGGATAGATTTAGATAGGAGGGCAGTCAAAAAAGAAAAATTGTAAAGCAGGGTCTGCAAGTCTAAGTGCACCCTTCCTGAAGGAAGAAAAAATGCTAGGTAAGTAGACTGGGTAGGTAGTTTTTGAGGTTGCAGAATGTTGATATGTGATCAATTTTGTGTCTCAAAGTGTTATATCTTTTCAGATCACAAGTTGGAGGCAATTTTCATCTGGAGGAGCTCAAGCTGGATATCTCTAACTTCCCCATTCTCCCTTACCCCCAAAATCACTCACTAACTTCCCTCAAGAGGTCAAGATCTACTTGATTCCTCTTAGTTACATCATTCTCCATATTAGCTACCTTGGTGAAGATCTGATTCACTCAAGGATTGTTCATTCCTCCTCTATAAGTCACTTTTCCCCCTTAAAATAGCCTAAGATTCACACCCTTAGCGCTTTCTAGTCACCTCCATATTAACTACTAATTCTATTATATAGCTCCCTATCTATCTCCCCTTCCCCTACAAAAACTATATAAATCCCAAAAAATATTATAAAATTCCCCCCCCCCCGGTAGCACTATAGCCTTATTTTCTTAAGAGTCCGGGAAAAAGCAGTCCATTTGGGGCTGTTTTTAGCCCATCCGTGTCCTAGCTGGAGCTAGTTTGACCTCTGGTCAAACTAATAACCTTTTCCCTTAAACCCCAAAACCTGAAAAACCCATGTTTCCCCTTTATCCTAAGGTCTCGCCCGCAACACATTTGCCCCGCTCACTTTTTAAAACCCCCAAAAACCCACATTTCCTAAGTTATTAAACCCCGCGGCGCTATATCAATATTTAAATGTGCACGCGGGCCCTGTCCCTTATCCCTCTGCCACCTAGCCTGTCCCACCCACCACCCGATCGCCCGCACCCCGGATCAATGGCGGGCAGGCCTTTTCATCCCCGAAGTTGCCGATGGTTAACATCCGAGAGTTCGGCGGTTTTCCCGCCGTACTCCTGCCACGCGTCGCTCTCCCAGGTGTGGCGGAGCCCCCTCCTCCCAAACCACTCCAGTGCAAAGGCGATGCGCCCAAAACTGCCAAACCGCCCTCCCCTGGTGACGTCAGCGCCACGTCCTTCACCCAGTGACGTCATCGCTGATGTCATCAACCTGCGTCGGCCTCCTGCCACCTCACCGCCACTGTGTATCGCCACATCACTGCCACTGTGTACCGCCACGTCACCTGCCGTACTGCTGACGTCATCAACTGACATCATCTCGCCACGTCACATGCCGTACTGGGTCCCACCCACTGACGTCATCACTCAAAAAGGCGCGAAAGGTGAAAATCGTGCTTAGGAAGCCCGAATTTAGATTCTGAGGCAGTTTTTCATGCGCGATTAGCGCTAATTGCGCATGACTACGGGAAATGGGCCAAAATGGAAAGCCCCTCATCGCGTAGCCCCCAACAAGCCCTAAAGGTGCAGAATGGCCCGTTTTTCTTCGCGAAGCATTCAGAAAAGGGCAAACAGACTTTTTAAAGCAACAGAAGGCCGAGCATCTGCCATGAAGGATCGATGGGACAGTCTAAACCATTCAGAAGATTTTAAAGACCCCACGATCAGCGCCAAAGAGTATCAGGAAGCGGCAGAGAGTATCAGTTCAGCAACATCAAATCAGGTGAAAATTAAAAACCTTCATCAAAGTCAGCAAAGAAGTTAAGACCATTTAAAAGCCTATCTGGTCGGGATTAGTGCACATTAATGCCAACAAAATAGCAGCAAAACCAAGTTAGAGGTGGAGATAAAGGACAAATCACAGTTATTACAGAAGGACTACACCAGGCTACCCAGGACAGACATTAACTCAATTTTGATACAGCTGCCCTCAGCGCAGCCCAAAGATATTTTCATGCATTTATTTATGGATAAGATTAGGTTAAAAGTAATCATTTTCTTTCATACCTATTTAGGTCGGCTGTAATAAGTTAGTTTTTGGTAATTTTCCCTATATATGCTGACCCTCTGTATTGTTTAAAGGGTTGGTTGGTTGATAATCCTCATTAGAGACTCGCACTGGATATCAGAGATGTTTTACTTAATCAAAGATTGTTGAAAAGATTTGGAGGAACGACTGTCTGCTCCGTGTCTAATGGTTTGAAGAATTGAATGTGGAATTCTTGTGCTGCTATATGAATCAATAAGTTTTCCTTATCTCTGTTATTTCAATTTCACATATGCTCAAGTCACAAAACAAAGGATTGGCTCAGACCTTGCTTGATTGCACTCTATGCTCAGTTTATGTGGCTTCTTAATGTTTTCCTCTTGAATTAGGCATAAATATGAATTCTGTTATGGCTCATGTTTAACCTATTTTCATATATAAATGACTGTTATCTAGGAATTCTTAACTGCTCCTAGATAGGGCTCATTTTTCTTCTTTCTACTAATCTCAATGAGAGATTCTTAAATTTCCCCTCATTCATTAGCCTTTAATCCATCCCTTTTACCTTGAATGATTGTTTCATACGCAGCTAGCTTGCTCCATATTCCCTCTTGTGACCAAGAAAACGCACCAGCAGTCCTACTCTTTGACTCCACGCCCAATGGTTCTAGAACTTTCATGCTGTCCCTGCCTCTTTACTTGAAAGCATCATCCTTCCCACGAAAAACAAAAAAAAACCCCTTGAACTCAATAACTAGCCTAAAAACATTATCAACATAGCTAAATAGAAAAAGAGAGAGCCCTCTCTGATTGCAGGTGGGCTAGAACCTGCAGTCCAAAGATTGGTCTGTGGTTACCTCGGCCGTATCCTTTTGATGCCGACCAGAAGGACAACCTGAGTGATAACATAATGGCGACTCCAATGGGGACCTCCTCAGGTATTTTCACAAATCAAGTTGGAAAACTCCGGAAGAGCAAAAATCAATGCTATCTGTCCCTTAAGACTACAAATGAAGTCTGAATGTCGGCCAGCAAGCCTTTGAAATTGTTCTTGCTTTGCAGTTATAGGAGTAAATAAATGCTGCTTCAGCCAATCTTCATGCTAGTTTTAAACTACAGATAGCTGTCCCCGAAATCTAATTAGTTCCTTGCCAATTCTAAAATACATTCGCAGAAAATACCAAAAGAAATTCAGAAGCTGGCTCCTAAAAAGAATTCTCGTTCTACTAGGTCAAATCCAGACCCAAATCCACTAGCTGCTTTTGAAAATCCGAACTTAATCCCAAAAATCCTTAGAAAAAAAGAACAAAGAGACGATTTTGCTGATAATAGTCCTCAAGCAGTTCGCCCAAGCAGCGTTCCAACCCCTATCAAATTCTTGTTTCGTTCAACCCCTACTTCCCCTTGTTCATCATCTACTTCCCAAAGCACTCCTTCCATACCTCCATTCACTACACATACTCCCGTTACCACTACTGTTGTACCAATTGTCCCAGTTGTTCCACTTATCCCTATTGTTCCGGTCGTCCCTGTAAACATGGCCAATAGATATGCACCCCTGCAATTACCTGCAAACCCTGGGGCTATGCCTCAGGATTATCAGACTAAAATCACATATTTTGATGGAACTACACTTGCACAGCCCTTCAGCATACAAAGAAAATGCAAGACTACTTTGAGAACTACGAAATAGATGATGATAGTGTGAGAATGAAAATTTTTGTTCAAAGTCTAACAGGTTATGTAAGAACTTGGTTCAGATCACTTGCTGCAAATTCCATAACCACCCCGGATGAGCTTTACTAATCTTTTACCAACAGATGGGAAAAAAAGAAAGACCCCTTGCACATACTTGCTGAGTACGATACAATAAAAAGAGGCCCTCAAGAGTCTATCCTAGATTACTGTGCTAGATTCAATAATGTCTATAATGCAATACCACAGAACCTGAGACCTCCACCTGACCTTGCCTTGTATAAATTCCCTGATGGATTCGACCCAGATATGGCCTACCAGTTAAAAGAAAGAGCCCCTCAAACCCTTGCAGACATGCAGAATGTTGCTGTTAGCGTAGAGGCCAACCTGATTGCCAAAAGAAATAGAGCTAGAATGGAGAGAAGAACCACTTTCAAAGAAGAACCCACAGCCTTAGATCAGAAACTCGATGCTATTATCAATGGCATGCAAAGGCTGGGAGACAGAGTAGAAAGTGTTGAAAGGAAATCATCATGGGAAGGACAATAGCCCAATACAATAAGGAACCCAAATTTCAGGAAAACGCAGAACACAAATGCTGGTAGGTCTAGTCCAGACCATGATATAAGACCACCTTTTCATGAAAATTATGCAGAAGCATCTACATCTAGTGAACCCCCAGAGGACACTCACATGAACCTGGTGGATTCGAGGCCTGAGCAACAAATTTTCCTAACTCAACAATACCAAGATGAGCATGACTCTAGTCAATTTCAGACTAAGTCAATTTCAGACTAAGTCTGGTGAGTCTTTTGATTTTAAATAGGGCTATGATACTGCTGTGTATGAGGTCCACAAACAATATAAGCTGAGAACTATGACCATTGACATTCCTGAACCTAATGTTGGCATTATGATTCAAGTGTTGTCCTTGATGGCAACTCACTCAGAGGATGGTACAGGTGCTCAGAGGTTGGTACAGGTGATGGCAACTTAATCAGAAGACAGATCTCAGTACAGCATGCCAAGGAAGCTCATACACGCCGTTTCGTTAAGCCCAAGTCGCGTGTACACGCTAGTTAGATTCAGAAAAAGCGCGTGTATGTGGAAAGGTTCCTTTGGTTCATGGTGGTTAGTCCTTGGAAGTTGTGCCTATGATTTCGGACCATTATGTCTCGACGGGCGTGTCGATCCCTAGTTTTAAAGTTGATGGTATTGTGTTACTATGGTTTTGGCTCTTGGTATTGAGAAAGGCCTAAGGCTATATAAGGAGAAGAAGATCATTAGGCAAGATCATCTTTCGACAAGGCTTGAATATCTAAGAGAGAAAGAGATCTGATATGCAGGTTCTGAATTGCTTGATCTAAGCCAAGGAGAGATCACATCGGTTGATGGAAGACTAGATCTAAGGATAGATCGGGATCTAATGGTTTGAAATGCACTATCATGATATGGTTGATTATGCGTATTTCTAGATCTGCATATTGTCGCAATGTTACGTTCTGGGTCTAACTAATGTCTGGTACAGCTGCAAATTGAGAAAGTTTATTTTTAGATCTGTACGCAGGTTGGCTTCGGTAAAAGAGCGTGTATACGCGGGTTCTGCTCATTAAAGTAGCGTATATCTTTTGAAGCTTGATTTTGGGTTTACAGTGGGTCTGACTGTTATTGCAGAGTTCTGTAGTCTGCTCTGTGTTCTGGTAACTGGTGATTGACAGGGTTCAGTGGTTCAGTGATTCAAAGTTTGGTTGTTTTATGCTTCAATGATCTGTTGTGGAAATTGAATGAATTGTGGTCTTCAGATTGTAATGTTGTGCTTCAGGAATATCCAAGTCTGAAAATGTATGAAAAGTGATACCTGAAAGAAGGAAGATTGTAGGTCAGCACCTACGTACTAGTATCTTGGCTAGTACAAGAGCAAAGGGGGTTGGAGCTCCCTTCCAAGGAAGTTTGGAGAACGAGAGAAGGTTGAAGCCTTCTGCAGGTTGTAGCCTGCGTACTGGTATAAGGCTGCACCAGTACAAAAGATTGTAAACTGAAGTTTCATATTAAAGAAAGATAGAGACAACTTGCAGCAGGTGGTTTTCACCCACATTGGGTTTCCACCTTATATCTTGGTGTTCATGTGTGTGGCTTTTTATCTGTTCTGTTATACTGCACATGTTTACTGTTAATGTGATGAATAATGTCCTGATGCACTTAATTGTGAGTTTTCTTCTTATACGCTGTTTTACTTCGTCACAGTAGCGTGTACACGCTGGTTCACTTAACTGAAGTAGCATATATGTTTCTGGGCATTTAAAAGTTTGATTAATCTGATAATACTGATTCACCCCCCCTCTCAGTATTATTTCCAACACCTAACAAACCAAAGGATGGCAAACAGCCCAACAAGACTAGAGGCAAGGCTGTCATAACAGAACCAGCTGATATACCTATCCCAAACCCGCATCAAGTGATTGTAGAGGACATAACACAAATGCAACCTTCTATTGACCAGCCTCGGCCACCTTCTTCCTCGAAAGAAAATGTGGACAGCATTCCAAAAAGCCCCCCTAAAACAGAAAAACCACAATCAAACACTTCCCATAACACTGATAAAGAAGACCAAGCTGCTGATACTCCAATAGAAAAAGGAAAACCTGCTTCTCACATTACTAAAACCCAATCTGAAAAATCATTTGACCTAGAGGCAGAAATAGGTAAATTAAAGAAATCCATCCCCTTATCCAAACTGGCCAAACATGATATGTATAGGCAACAAATTCAAAGGTCACTTCAAATGCCGGAGGTAAAGGATGATGTGAATGTTCTTGATGATCAACTTGAGCTGTTGTTTGGTCCAGAAGTTAATGGAAAATCAATATATGGATCTGTCTTGCCCTTTTATGTTAGTTTACATATACATGACAAAGTCCTGCACAATGCCATGTTTGACTCAGGTGCCTCACACAACCTTATGCCTAAAACCGTAATGGAAAAGCTGAACCTTGATGTTACAAGACCCTACAAAGATCTATTCTCCTTTGACTCAAGTCGAGTCAAGTGTTTAGGCCTCATCAAAGACCTGTGTGTCTCCTTAGTCCAATTTCCTAACACGACAATCCTCATGGATGTGGTTGTTGCTGACATTCCACCAAAGTATGGCATGTTATTGTCAAGATCTTGTGGGGCAAAATGCCAAGGATCCCTCCAATTAGATCTCTCTTATGCCACTATATTTGTCTTTGGGCAACCAAAGAGACTGTATAGAGAAACACTGATGAAATATGTGGTAACTAGTGAGAGCCAGCCTGAAAATTTTCCCATTTACTCAATCCATTCTGATATGGATTCTTTTATTTTATTTAATGATGAAAAAAGTCCTCCAATTGATGACAAGCCGTTGGCTTTAGCAATGAACACACCCATCAACGAAGAATCAATTTCCCGTACTGATAAAACTGTCAAAACTATCAAGGCAACCAGCTTACAAGAGGAACCTCCCCAAACAGAAAATTCAAATATGTCCGCTGCAAAAATGATTGAAACTCTTGACACTAAATACGAGCAAGAAATCGAATGGTATTTAGAGTTTGACGGCTTTGTCAACAAGTTAGGAGCAGGGGCAGGTGTCTGGGTTCACAATACACATAACAACCATGCAAAAGGCCATGCCTACAGACTAAACTTCAAATGCACTAATAACATGGCAGAGTATGAGGCTCTCCTCTTAGGCCTTAAACTGCTCAAAGCTCTAGGAGCTGCAAAAGTATCCATTTTAGGTGACTCTGATTTAGTCATACAACAGATGAAAGGTAATTTTGTTACCAATGACAACAGAATGAGGGCCTATAGGACTACTACCACTAGTATACTCAACACATTCACTGAATCCAAGCTTGCCAAGATTTCAAGAGAGCATAACATTCATGCACACAGCCTGGCCACTTTTGCTAGTACATGCAAGCTTCCTTTTAAACCAAATCATCATTTCACTGCTGAAATAAAACATAGGCCCGCTGTCCCAAATAATGTTAAAGATTGGCAAGTGTTCGAGAACGATGCCCAGATTAATAATTTCCTCACCCTTGAGCATGAGTTTTCAAATATTAACATTGACATGGATGCTATGACAGATGAACAACAGCAAACCAATGAAAATCAGCAGGCTGTAACGCCTATAACGGCCAAACGAATGATGAACCCAACTGCTTTTGATAAAACAAATATAGAAGAACTAAAATTGATGCATTTGGAGGAAATAGCCGAAACAGAGGCCGAGATCGTTGATCTGAAAGAAAACTTACTCCCTGCTGGCCTCACTCCGTTGGAAGACATGTTTGATGCTAATGATGTTCCCAAGAAACCAAAAATCCAACCCCTGAACGCTGCTATAGAGGAACACAATATTGGGACAGAAGAGAATCCCAAAATGATCAAATTATCCAAAAATCTTCCATCTGATCAAAAGCCCAAATATATTGATTTATTCAAAGAATTCCAAGATGTATTTTCTTGGAGTTATGAGGACTTGAAATCCTATGACACCTCAGTAATCCAACACACCATTCCCTTAAAACCAAACCAAAAGCCCTTCAAACAGAAACTGAGGAGAATTAATCCCATGCTTCTCCCTTTGATTGAAAAGGAAGTGAAAAGAATGTTTGAAGCAGGTATCATAGCACCGATCAGATTTTCTGAGTGGGTATCCAATCTTGTTCCTACAAGAAAAAAGACAGGAGAGATTAGGCTATGCGTAGACCTAAGAAATTTAAACCAAGTATCCCTAGAAGACCACTACCCGTTGCCCAAAATGGATCATATTCTGTAGAGAGTAGTGGGATCATCTAGAATTTCTTTGCTAGATGGCTTTTCAGGTTTCAATCAAATACTCGTTCACCCGGATGACCAAGACAAGACAGCCTTTACCACACCGTGGGGAAAATTTAAGTATGTAAAGATGCCATTTGGACTTAAAAACGCCAGTGCTACCTTTCAAAGGGAAATGGATATTGCATTTGCCAAAGAAATACATGATTTCCTAGTTGTCTACCTTGATGATCTAACCCCTTTCTCTAAATCTGATCAAGAGCACCTGAAACATTTAAGACAAATATTCATGACATGCAGGAAATATGGCATTTCCTTGAACCCCAAAAAATCCCTCTTTGGCCTTGAAGAAGGCAAACTCCTTGGCCATATCATATCAAAGGACGAGATCAGAATTGATCCTGAAAGAATCCAAGCCATCCTCCAAATCCCATACCCAAGAAACATAAAAGAGTTGCAAGCATTCTTGGGAAAGATCAATTTCCTAAGGAGATTTATTCCAAATCTAGCTGAATTTATAAGACTGTTAAGCAACATGTTAAAAAAGGATGCCAAGGTAAGATGGTCTCTTGAAACCAAACAAGCCTTTGAGGGCATAAAATCTGCCTTAACCCAAGCCCCTGTCCTTACAAGCCCAAAATTTGATAGGGACTTTATCATATTTTCTTTTGCATTTGATCACACCATAGTTGTTGTTCTTCTGCAAAAGGATGATCAGGGAGCTGAAAAGCCAATTGCATTTTTCAGCCGAGCCTTAAGAGATGCCCCTTTGAAATATCGAATCATGGAGAAGCATGCCTATGCCCTGGTCAAAGAAATCAAAGATTTTCGAGTGTACATTTTATATTCACATGTAATTGCCTATGTCCCGAATGCTGATATAAAAGACATATTAACCCAAGAGGGATTAGAGGGCAAAAGAGGCAAATGGATTGCAAACATCCTTGAGTATGACATAGAAATAAAACCAACCAAGCTCATAAAGGGACAAGGTTTAGCCAAACTGATGTCCGAAACAAACTTTCAAGCCTTAGACATTAACCAATTGGACAATGAACAGTAGTTGGCAACTCTACAGATCAGTGAAACCTTTTTGCAATCCTCATGGTATGCTGATATATGCTTTGTTTTGTTAAACCTGTTTGCTCCCCCAGGGTTGTCCAGAACTAAGAAAAGATTTTTAAGAATGAAGGCTTCAAAGTTTTGTGTCATAGATGGTGCATTATTTTGGAAAACTCATGAAGGTATACTGCTTAATTGTTTAATCATGAATGAAACTAACAATGTCATGAAAGATTTCCATGCAGGTGACTGTGGAGGGCATCTATATTGGAAATCCACTGCTGATAAAATTCTAAGGGCTGGTTTTTATTGGCCCTCTCTTTTTGCAGATGTAAAGAAGTTTGCCATTTCATGTCACAAATGCCAAATCTTTGAAGGCAAAAGAAAGTTGTTGCCCATGCCCCTTAGACCCATCTCAACTGAAAATCCTTTTCAACAATGGGGTCTTGACTTCATTGGAGAAATCCATCCCTCTTCCTCAGGCCAGCACAAATGGATTTTAACAGCCACCAACTATTTCACCAAGTGGGTTGAGGCCATCCCATGCAGACAAGCCAATGACACCATCATTATCCAATTCCTTGAGTGCAACATCCTTTCTAGATTTGGCTCCCCTGAGAAGATCATTACTGATAACGCCGCTACTTTTAAATCCAAAAAAAAGATCAATTTTTGCCATAAATATCAGATCACCTTGGGGCATTCTACAACCTATTACCCCCAAGGTAATGGCCTGGCTGAGTCATCTAATAAGAGCCGGATTAATATCATAAGAAAGTGCTAGAAGAAAACAAGAAGAACTGGCATAGAAAGCTCACAAATTCCCTATGGGCAGATAGACTTTCAACAAAGAAATCTATTGGGATGAGCCCTTATGAGCTAGTATATGGCATGGAAGCCAGGTTTCCTTCATCTTTGGGCATCCCTACTATCATATTGTTACAGGAGATTCAGGCTGAACCAAATGACATTCAACGAAGAATCAACCAAACCATTCACCTTCAGCAAACCAGAGAGCAAGTTTATGATAGAGCTCAGATTTTGCAAGAAAAGCTCAAAAGGATGTTTGATAAGAGAGCTAAGGCTAAGGATTTCTATATGGGTGACAAAGTTCTAAGGTGGGATTCACGAAGAGAAGACAAGGGAAAACATGCAAAATTTGATTTTCTATGGAAAGGGCCATTCATTATTTCTGCTGTTCAGGGAAATAACACATATTTTCTCAAATCTGTAGAGGGCAGCACAGCTGAAGAAGGCCCTGTCAATGGCCGAATGCTGAAACATTACCATGATCCCTTTTAAAGGGATACAATCCAGCTCTGTATATATCCTTTGTACATTGATATCTATATATATCAGCGCTCTGTTTTTTTTAGTTTATGTGTAAGCAATCTGAGTGTTAGAGGAGTAGCAATAATGTTTGTGAAGACACAACCAATTGCCAATATTCCATTCTTTAAAGCTCTGTCTTTACATTTAACTCGGTAAAACAACAATAGTAGCACTGTCATACCACATAAATTTATGGTGAAAGCAAACAGTGGGCAGCTTGCAGTCTTCAGTCAAACAGTATCAATAAGAGAGGAGCATTCTTTAAATTTCACATCAGCAACTGTTTCTAGACCAGAGCTAAAGAAAACACATCACTTTTGACCTCTGCTTTTCAAAGGCACAATGCTCAAGCAATACTGTACATAACATCAAGCACGCAGAAGAAAGCAGGCGATGCTATGCAGTTTACAATAATTCAGTTGAGGAGGGAGTTGTTCATATTTCAAAGTTTTACACTATAACAGCCAGCATAAAGAAGTTTTTCAATCCACAACAACAATAGAAGATCAAGGCAGTCTGACCTGCTGTTCTTGGCTTTTCACAAGGAAAAGCCATCCCCAAGTGGAGCCACTATTAGCCTCCTGTTGCAACAAGTGTTCATCTTTCATGATTGACAGTTTTACATACCAAATATGTCATACTTTGCATCCTGCAATGCTCCATATTTCCAGAAAAGGCCAAAGAAGAGGCCATGAAAGTGTGCCAGTCCAAATGCCACTGCTGTATTCCAATTTTGATGACTTAACCATTTTTGAAGAATGTTCTGTTAAGGGAAGTCCAAACAGCTTAATCTTGGCTTCCCTAGGTTTCAATTTCTTGTTTTAGAATATAGAGAATTGATATCTGTCCAAACAGCTTAATCTTGGCAGATTTGTAGACAGGTAGAGAAACAAAGGACTCCAACTGCTTAATCTGGGCCCTTGGAAGAAATAAGGATAGATTTAGATAGGAGGGCAGTCAAAAAAGAAAAATTGTAAAGCAGGGTCTGCAAGTCTAAGTGCACCCTTCCTGAAGGAAGAAAAAATGCTAGGTAAGTAGACTGGGTAGGTAGTTTTTGAGGTTGCAGAATGTTGATATGTGATCAATTTTGTGTCTCAAAGTGTTATATCTTTTCAGATCACAAGTTGGAGGCAGTTTTCATCTGGAGGAGCTCAAGCTGGATATCTCTAACTTCCCCATTCTCCCTTACCCCCAAAATCACTCACTAACTTCCCCCAAGAGGTCAAGATCTGCTTGATTCCTCTTAGTTACATCATTCTCCATATCAGTTGCCTTGGTGAAGATCTGATTCACTCAAGGATTGTTCATTCCTCCTCTATAAGTCACTTTTCCCCCTTAAAATAGCCTAAGATTCACACCCTTAGCGCTTTCTAGTCACCTCCATATTAACTACTAATTCTATTATATAGCTCCCTATCTATCTCCCCTTACCCTACAAAAACTATATAAATCTCAAAAAATATTATAAAATTCCCCCCCTGGCACTATAGCCATATTTTTTTAAAAGTCCGGGAAAAAGCAGTCCATCTGGGGCTGTTTTTAGCCCATCCGTGTCCTAGCTGGAGCTAGTTTGACCTCTGGTCAAACTAATAATCTTCTCCCTTAAACCCCAAAACCTGAAAAACCCATGTTTCCCCTTTATCCTAAGGTCTCACCCGCAACACATTTGCGCCGTTCACTTTTTAAAACCCCCAAAAACCCACATTTCCTAAGTTATTAAACCCCGCAGCGCTATATCAATATTTGAATGTGCGCGCGGGCCCCGTCCCTCATCCCTCCGCCACTTGGCCTGTCTCGCCCACCGCCTGATCGCCCGCGCCCCAGATCAACGATTGACGGGCCTTTTCATCCCCGAAGTTGCCGATGGTTAGCGTCTGGGAGTTCGGCGATTTCCCGCCGTACTCCCGCCACGCGTCGCTCTCCCAGGTGTGGCGGAGCCCCCTCCTCTTAAACCGCTCCAGTGCAAAGGCGGTGCGCCCGAAACCGCCAAACTGCCCTCCCCTGGTGACGTCAGCGCCATGTCCTCCGCCCAGTGATGTCATCGCTGACGTCATCAACCTACGACGACCTCCTGCCACCTCACCGCCACTGTGTATCGCCACGTCACTGCCATTGTGTACCGCCACGTCACCCACCATACTGCTGACGTCATCAGCTGACGTCATCCCGCCACGTCACCCGCCGTACTGGGTCCCACCCGCTGACGTCATCACTCAAAAAGGCGCAAAAGGCGAAAATCGTGCTTAGGAAGCCCAGATTCATATTCTGAGGCAGTTTTTCATGCGTGATTAGCGCCTAATGACTCGTTTTTCTTCGCGAAGCATTCAGAAAGGGGCAAACAGAATTTTTAAAGCAACAGAAGGCCAAGCATCTGCCATGAAGGATCGATGGGACAGTCTAAACCATTCAGAAGATTTTAAAGACCCTAGGATCAGCGCCAAAGAGTATCAGGAAGCGGCAGAGAGTATCAGTTCAGCAACATCAAATCAGGTGAAAATTAAAAACCTTCATCAAAGTCAGCAAAGCAGTTAAGGCCATTTAAAAGCCTATCTGGTTGGGATTAGTGCACATTAATGCCAACAAAACATAAAAAAAACCAAGTTAGAGGTGGAGATAAAGGACAAATCATAGTTATTACAGAAGGACTGCACCAGGCTACCCAGGACAGACATTAACTCAATTTTGATACAGCTGCCCTCAGCGCAGCCCAAAGATATTTTCATGCATTTATTTCTGGATAAGATTAGGTTAAAAGTAATCATTTTCTTTCAGACCTGTTTAGGTCAGCTATAATAAGTTAGTTTTTGATAATTTTCCCTATATATACCGACCCTCTGTATTGTTTAAAGGGTTGGTTGGTTGATAATCCTCATTAGAGACTCGCACTGGATATCAGAGATGTTTTACTTAATCAAAGATTGCTGAAAAGCTTTGGAGGAACGATTGTCTGCTCTGTGTCTAATGGTTTGAAGAATTGAATGTGGAATTCTTGTGCTGCTATATGAATCAATAAGTTTTCCTTATCTCTGTTATTTCAATTTCACATATGCTCAAGTCACAGAACAAAGGATTGGCTCAGACCTTGCTTGGTTGCACTCTATGCTCAGTTTCTGTGGCTTCTTAATGTTTTCCTCTTGAATTAGGCATAAATATGAATTCTGTTATGGCTCATGTTTAACCTATTTTCATATATAAATGACTGTTATCTAGGAATTCTTAACTGCTCCTAGATAGGGCTCATTTGTCTTCTTTCTGCTAATCTGAATGAGAGATTCTTAAATTGTCCCTCATTCCTTAGCCTTTAATCCATCCCTTTTACCTTGAATGATTGTTTCATACGCAGCTAGCTTGCTCCATATTCCCTCTTGTGACCAAGAAAACGCACCAGTAGTCCTACTCTTTGACTCCACGCCCAATGGTTCTAGAACTTTCATGCTGCCCCTGCCTCTTTACTTGGAAGCATCATCCTTCCCACCAAAAACAAAACAAAACCCCTTGAACTCAATAACTAGCCTAAAAACATTATCAACAAAGCTAAATCGAAAAAGAGAGAGCCCTCTCTGATTGCAGGTGGGCTAGAACCTACAGTCCAAAGATTGGTCTGTGGTTACCTCGGCCGCATCCTTTTGATGCCGACCAGAAGGACAACCTGAGTGATAACAGTAGGATTGGCCTCAACCAAAGACCTTGAAGACCTTGAGAGTATTTTTGGGTCTCACGGGCTACTCTCGCAAATTTGTCTACAATTATGGTCGCATTGCTAGACCCCTCACTCACCTTCTTAAGAAAAATTCATTTCTCTAGAATGATGAAGCGCAACAAGCATTTATAGATCTCAAACATGCCATGTGTTCCACTCCCGTATTAGCACTACCTGACTACACCAAATCTTTTGTGATTGAATGTGATGCTTTAGGTACAGGTATTGGGGTGGTCTTAATACAAGAAGGTCGACCCTTGGCCTTCACTAGCCAACAACTATGTGGTACAAATCTAGGACAATCTAACTATGAGAAGGAGATGATGGCCATCTTACATGCAGTAGATACCTGGTGACCATACTTATTGGGGCGACATTTCCAAATCCGCACAGACCATCAAAGCCTTAAATATTTTTTGGAGCAATGCCTATAATCGCCACAGCAAAATAAGTGGCTCGCCAAAATGTTGGGATATGATTATGAGATCATTTAGAAGAAAGGGAACGAAAATTTCATAGCAGATGCTTTATCACACCAATTTGAGGAGGAAAGCACCCTGCTCACAATCTCCCTTCCCATTCCAGAATGGATTGAAGAGGCTCGCAAGGAATGATTTTGACATCCTTTTCTCTCCCAACTCATTAATAAATTACAGGCGGATCCAAATTCCACAGTGGGCTACTCTTGGCGGGATGAGATTCTTCACTACAAGGACAGAGTCATGATATCACCAACATCCACCCTCAAAAGTTGCATTTTGGCAGAGTTGCACTCATCTCCCACTGCAGACCATTCAGGCTTTCAAAAGACTTATGCTCACACTCAACGTTCATTCTTTTGGACATGCATGAAAAATGACATTCTTACTTTTGTCGCTGAGTGTGACGTATGTGAACGCCACATAGGAGAAACAGTCAAGTCCCCAGGCACATTACAACCATTGCCCATCCCAACCTCAATCTGGATGGAGGTTTCTATGGACTTCATTACGGGTCTTTCGAAGTCAAGCAACAAGTCTGTCGTCATGGTGGTTGTGGACAAACTTTCTAAGTATGCTCATTTTTGTGCCCTACCCCACCCTTTTACACTGGCTTTAGTGGCTCAATCTTTCATGGACTAGATCTTCAAATTGCATGTCATGCCCACTTCCATTGTGTCTGATCGTGACCCAATCTTCACCAATAACTTTTGGTTGGAACTCTTCAGGCTACAAGGTACCCAACTACAACTCAGTACTTCCTATCATCCCCAAACTGATGGTCAAACTAAAGCAGTCAATAAATGTCTGGAGACCTACCTTAGGTGTTTCACTTCAGAAAAGAAACATCTATGGGTACAGTGGTTAGCTCTAGCCGAATGGTGGTATAACACTAACTATCATGCCACCACCAAAATGACTCCATATGAAGCAGTTTGTGGTCAATTCCCTCCTTCACCTACTTCTTGTATCCAGGGATGCTCGAAAGTATAAGAAATGGATCAACTCCTACAGAACTACACAACCATGTTGGCCCACCTCAGAGAGAATCTCCATCAGGGTCAAAACTGCATGAAGCAACGGGCATATCAACGTCGTTCAGAATGAAAATTTCAAGAAGGGGATCAGGTATTTTTGAGGCTGCAACCATATAAGCAAACATCACTCAAAGACAAGGGCTGTCAGAAATTATCTCCAAAATTCTACAGACAGTATCAAGTACTTCAGCACATTGGAGAAGTAGCCTACAAGATAGCTTTACCACCCACGGCAAAAATCCATCTAGTCTTCCATGTCTCATGCCTTAAGAAAGTGATTGGGAACCATTTCCAAATTCAAACCAGTCTACTGGAATTGGATGAAGAAGGTTCAATATTGTTTTATAAACAGAACATGCAACAAATAGACAAAATCATGCATCCACAATCCACACTCTAATTGAGAGAACAATTCTCTCCATACATACTCACTAAACTGATTTTCAATCACTACACACTACTCTGAAATTTTCCTGAATGTTATTCTCTGAATCACACTACAATTTTGAAATTTTGAACTCACTACAAAACTCACTGGTTTCCCACTTATAAATCATGCACACTCCCTCACACACCCTTCTTTCTAACCAAAAAATGAGCTTCTTTCATTCTCGTATTTGTAGAATTTGGAGATGGTTAAGTCAATTAATTTTTCAGATTATGGAGCTCACACAAATTTTTTCACACACTTAAGAAATGATTGAGATTGGCATCTTGACCATATTAAACCACCATTTCCACTAGCCCTTTGATGATTTCAACTTTAACCACCTTCTAGAGGCCCCATGACTTATTTCGACTTTTTTCTGGAAAATTCTGACAGTAGACTCCACCAAAAACAAACTAATTTCCGAAGGAGTACGAGAAATTCATAGATAAACTCATAATCCCTCAATCATACGCACGGGCCTAGACAAAGTTGGTTGGAAGAATTGGCCGCTTACAACATATAGAAAAATTCTTCCAGACATTATCTGGATGTGTGAAAACAAGGTTTATGAGGTGGCTATGAATTTTAGTGGAGTTGCAAAGGTAGAGAGAAAAATGGTAAAGGGGCAAAGATGCAAGATTTCCCAGATCCATTGTCCACATCTGGTCAGATTATAATACACTTGTTATTACTCTCTTTCCTTGTTAATTGGTATGGAATTGAGTGGTTTAGCCTTGTAGGCCTGGTTTTTATTATGTTGGGATCTCACACTAGAGGGTGATCGAAGACCCTATTTACTAGTAGGCTTGAAAATGTCGATTATGTCTTGGACACCTTGGTATTGGCTCTCTTGTGTTCTCCTTTCGACCTGAATAATTTAAGTAGTAGAGGGGTAGCTAACATTGCAGTGTAATTTCCTGTGTTTGAGTGTGGTATCGGCTCCATTTTTTGGGTGTTATAGGCAAAAGTTTAAATTATTCTAAACTATGTAGTGTGATTATCGTTCCCTGGCTTGTTCCTTTCTCCACTTTTTGTCTTGGATCTGTGGTCAATTTGTAGTGTTATATTAGTGGGCTTGAACTAGATTGGTATTTCTTACCTTCCCCTGCCTCTGCACTCCTTTGATATAACCCTAGGAGAGTGTTATACCTATGTGATATGCCACCAAGATATCGTATGCGTAGTTGTAGGGGAGGTGGTGGTTAGGGCCCCTAGGGAATTGGGCTCAATAACATGCAAAGGAAGTTGTTGGGACTTTTTGTTTTTGTTGTTGCCCATGAGACTCATCATGAAATTTGTAACCTAGAGCCCTTGGTTGATGCAAAATGTAAATCCTTTTCTAATTCAAAGATTTTAGAAGAGGTCTCTAACTAGGTTCCCAACCTTGGTCACACCAGGGGACAAAGGAAAAAATATCTCAATTCTATAGTATTACATAGCTAGATGAAGGAATTGCTTGGTAGGGTGTTAAAATACAAACAAGATGAGAGATATATTGAACTTTCCTCCCTAGAGGAAATTAAAAGAGCTTTGAGAAATCAATGTTTCTTTTTGGATAGAGTGGATGCAAGGCTTGCACATTTGGAAGGCCACCTTTAGTGTGAATATGATCCTCATGCTCCTACTGGTTCTAGTGACAAGGACATGGCACTTGATACTTCCTCAAAATCATAATTGGTTGGAATGATCCATGGTCATCTTGTATTATCGCTATGTTTTGGTCTATCAGGATATACTAACAATGTTTTTTTTTTCAAGATTACTTTTAATGTGTAGGTGGTTAAAAATATGGTTTCCCTCAAGGAAGATTGAGACTGCCTCCAAGGTATTATGAGTAGCCATTGCATGGTTGTACTTTTTTTTGAAGACATTCTGAGACAGTAAAACTATTAATTTTAAAAAATAATAATACTGATTCATATTCATAATCATGATATTTTAGAACATATAATTAATAAATATATAAAAACTTAATAAATTTAGTTAATAAATGTAATTATAAATAAATAAATATAATAATTATAAATTAAGATATATTTTACTATAGAAATTAAAATAATGATTTGTATATGTAACCATTATATTTTTGAATTTTGTATTTTTTTCTTGTAAACTAATACTTTGTATTATAAAAAAAACTAGGATTATATAGTTGTGCTAGATTACCCTTTGAGGATTTCACTCTTCCTCAATTCACCTACCATGAGACCAATAGGCCAACATTTCTCTAGATATCCATGGTTACAAAAATTCACAAAACAAAGTGCTACACCAAATCCGACATATAGAAAAATAAGACCTGAAGACATCGTAAAAGCATAAGTCGTCTTGATTAAGCTGAACCGAAACTAAATTGACAAAAATTGGGAAAGCTAACAAACAACAGATTTTAATCATTTTAGAGGAAGAAATTGGCATAGGAGCCCTTGCACTTAAACCAAGCGAGTCTGGTGGATCCTTGTTATCAGGTTCACATTGAATATGCTCCTCAACTTGAGCAAGACATGCATCAATTCTGTCCAAGTAGAAGTATTGATTTATGATGATTCTCTTGATATCTTATAGGGTGGAAAAGACATTATAAAATTCCACTTGTTTGTCCTTTAGGACAAGCTTTGACAGCGTTTTCATTTGCCAATGCAAGGCCATAGAGTCTTGATATTGCTTCTTCCTTCTTCCAATGTGTCCAGGGTCAGGAACTAAAGTAGACATGTCCTCCAAGATTTTTGAATCAAAGTGGGGTTGTCTGTTCACCCCAACTTGAGTTTCGAATTTACGTATCTCTTTCCTTATTTCTGGTAGAACTACATTAAAGTATGTGGCAGCTTAGTCATGATAAAAATCCTCACTCCTCTCTGCCACCTCCCCCACCCCTGCAACACATTTTCTTCCTAGGCGACATGTCTGTTGGGACTCACAATTGACCTATTTTTGACCTTATCTTTTGCCGTATAATTACCCTTTTGCAGTCATAAGTTGAAAGCTTTTATTTTATAATGACATATTAACCCCAAGGTATGAAGTAACCTTCCGCATGTCTATGTTTAATTGTTTATTTCATATTCGTGAATATCTTTATACTTATCCTTGGAAACGCTGACTAAATTGTCAAATAATTGTCTTAAGCTTGCAGGAGTTATAATGAATAGTTGCTGTAACACTAAAAACAGCAACTACGCAGTTGCTGCAACACCAGAAACAGCAACTACGCAGTTGCTGCAACACCAGAAACAACAACTACGCAGTTGCTGCAACACCAGCAACAGCAATTACCTAAAGCAAGCTATTTTGTAACAGCCACGAACAACAGATGGCAGCTATCTAGAGAATCGTGACGTGGCATAATCAAGCGGAAGTCTAAAGAAAGAAGAACACAGTCAGCATGACAGCATGGGGAAATGGCGAAGGAATATGAAGATCCCGAGAAGACAGCCAAAGTCAGTTGCCCGCCGTGTAACAGCTAAAAGCTCAAGAAAAGAATGTATTATCATATTGTTGTAACAGCACTCTGAATTGCTTATTTTTAACAAAATGGGTTAACTGAACAGGCTGTAATATTCTATTGTAATAGATGTCTCCTCTATAAAGAGGAGACATCTACATGAAACGGGAGGGAGTCAGTGTCTATGGTCAGTCTGTAATCGAGATTCTGAGAACATCAGCAAGTCTGAACTCTATTGTATTTAATCTTTTTGGCAGATGAATATAAAACTGTTTTGAGCACTTAATTCCATTTTCGTTTTCCTGGGGAATCTTGTGAGAGGGACTGGGCCCACCTTCCTCACAAGATTCACCCATTTACTTTCCTGTCAAGTGTATAAGTGTGCAGTAATTTCTTTCTGGTACTCTGTCTGGATTTGATAGCATTACCTCTGGAATTCTTTGTTTTGCTAGTACTCTGTTTCATTGATCTTTGAGTTTGTTTCTCACCGGTGAATGAGAGTGCAGTGTGCATCAGAAATTCTGATTACAGGGGCAGGTGCTGAACGTCCCCATCTGGAGGATAGGGTCCTGATCCTCTGCCAACAGAGCGTCCATTATTTTGCTTTTCAGATTTGTAGTTTTAATTAATTGTTTTCATTTTGACAAGTACTGTAATGAAATAGCGTAAGAATTACGTATACTACAGCTTTCGATGCTTTTAGACTTTAAAGTACATACAATACGCAGTGCCTTTGAAATAAAAAGACTTTCCCTGGTCGACAATTAATGTGGTACTTGAATGTTTAATTCATAAACAATTCAACTAGGCAACATTTTGGCGCCGTTGCCGGGGAAGGCAACTAAAGAACTCTAAAAGCATTAATGGTTTCTTTGTCAAATAACAGGGGTATGAGAGGACGCAAGAAACCTAATTTTATAGGCGGCAAAGGAGGAAGGAAGACTTTCATCGATGAAATCGTCTCTAAGGCCGAAGCATCACAGAGGACGAGTTCCCGGAGACCCCAGATCCAATACTCCTCACAAACAGACCAGCAGACGGAGGAAGTGATAGGACCTGAGAGGAAGCTGGAAGCACTAGAGTACACCGAGGAACTGGAAGAGGAACCTGAAGAAACAGAAGACACAGAAGACAAGGCAAGCGATTCAGGGAAAATCCCGATGGAAGATAACAGAATGGAAGGGAGAGGGGAAAACGCGCTCTCTACCCTGGAATTCCCTATTGGGGAACTTCCGAGAGGAACGACCCCCATGAAAAATATTCCACTCTCAGCGTTACCTAATTTCCATGGGTTGTCCTCCGAAGATCCGGACGAATTCCTCTTCGAATTTGACATACTGTGCAGAAGCTATGATTACATAAGTCCTAATCAGAAGCTGAAATTGTTTCCAGCAACACTAAAAGGGAACGCCTTAAGGTGGTTTATGAGCTTGGGAGCTCAGGCAATCACCACCTGGGACCAAATGAAAGAGGGATTTCTGGCTAAGTATCAAGACTACTGTCGGACAAGAGAAAGAAAGGAAGAATTGTTTAAAATGGTCCAGAAAGAGGACGAGAATTTAGAAGATTTCGTGGAAAGATTACAGTATAATCTGCAGCGGTCTGATCATCCTAATATGAGCAAAGATATTTTGAAGACCATACTGCTAAAAGGGGTAAGAGATGATTGCCTGGACATGCTGAACATGCTTGGAAAAGGGGACATTTCTAAAGAACCCTTTGATGAAATTATTAAGCTCTGTATGCGGTGTTCAAGGGGAGCGGCAGGCAGATCGAAAGGCAGAGATAATGTGTATTCAAGGGTTCAAAAGTCAGCCAGTGGAGGAGCAACAAGAGCAGAGATAGGTAACCTATTAGAAGAATTTAAAACTGAAATGCTAAGTTCTTTTGCTTCACAGATTGACTCTCTGCAGGTCAAGAAGAAACAGGCAGAAGTAGAAGCTGCTCTAGCGATTTTCTGTTCAAAATGCAGAGAGAAACATCCACTTAGAGAATGCCCACTGGATAGGATGCCTATATGCACAATCTGCGAGAAGGATCATGAAACACAGCAATGCCCCTCTTTGCCTGGAATCAAAGCAGCACTGCAAACAACTGAAGAAGAAGCTGAAGCGGTGTATCTAATGACTCAGAGGAGGCAATGGCCGCAAAGACAAGGTACGAGCTCTAATCCAACATTCAATCGTTGGAATAATAGTTCTCCTTTTTACCCACCCATGAATCAGATGCAATACCCACACTTCAACACAATGAACTTTCCACTTATGCAACAACCTTTTCCTGACCCTACTATGTGGAACCCTTGGGCCCCCCAGCAACCATACTTTAATCAATGGAACCCAAACTTGGCAGCCCAACAGATACCTTTTCCTCAACAACAACAATCTCTTTCCTTACCACCTAATAATCCTCCGAATAATCAGGCAATGAGACCACAGCTGCCTGTACAACCTAACCCTAACCCGAATAATAAAGCCTTGCAAGTTATTGACATTCAGAGTCAGTCTATTCCTCCCCTGCAATGTAATGACATCCATCTCCGCTCAGGGAGAATAGTGGAACCTATTATAGATGATATCACGGACTCTGATAAAGAAGAGACTAGAAAAGAGAAATCAGCTAACCATAATACTGAAACAGTAGAAACAACACCTAACAATAATGACCAAACGGTAGACCCACCATTCCCTGAAAGACTAACTCTCACTAAAGTACCTGAACAACCTACCTTCAATCTGTTAGGAGAGTTACAGAACTTGTATGTCAAAATCCCATTATTGCAAGCACTAAGGGATGTTCCTATATACGCTAGAACTATTAGAGACATCTGTGTAAAGAAACCTGGAAGGAAGGCTAAAGACCCCCTCACAGTTCATGTGATGGGGGAATTAACTGCCTTAATGACTGAAAAAGATTATCCTGTCAAGTATGGTGACCCTGGTCACCCTACAGTAACAGTCCAGGTAGGAAAAACCTTTATCTCTAAGGTCTTAGTAGACTTAGGAGCTGCAATAAACATCATGACTCTCGAAACAGCTCAATTGCTCCAATTGAAAAATTTTATCAGGGAAACTCCTACTATCTTAGAACTAGCTGACCGTTCTACGATCAAACCGGAAGGGGTCATTGAAGACCTTATAATCTCTGTAGAATCATGGAACTACCCGGTTGACTTTGTGGTCTTACAAACCAAAACAAAGTTGGGGGGTCATCCGTTGATTCTAGGGAGACCTTGGTTGGCTACAACAGATACTTTCATCAGCTGTAGATCTGGGTCAATGACCATCTCCAATGGACAAGAAACTAAATAGCTAACCCTCTATCCCCATGCCACTCCCATGATTAACAGTGATAATTCTATATGGGTAGACTATGAGGATGAGGAAACCCAACAAATATTAACTATTGGACAAGCTTTGACCTTTAAAGATTCCACCGAAGATGAGCTAATTAGTAGTTTTATTTCTGAACCCTCTTCGGTTAACCCAGAAACATCTAATCACTTCGCTGCAATCCTAGAACCGGAATCCCAGCAGAATATGAATGATGAAAATTTATGCCAAACAGCACTAGGTAACTCTTCCAAGAGCACAACAGTTGAAATCGAGCCTGGTAAAACGCTGAATATAAATCCTGATTTGACTGAGGATGAAAAACAGAAAGTAATAAAGTTACTCCAAGCAAACAAAGAGGCATTCGCATGGGACTACACAGACATGAAAGGAATCTCCCCTGAATTATGTACTCATCGTATATACATTAAGGAGGGATCCCGACCAGTCTGCCAACCCCAACGAAGAATGAACCCTAACCTCAGAGAAATTGTGAAGGAGGAACTCCAAAAACTCCTAAATGCAGGATTCATATACCCAATATCTGACAGCGAGTGGGTTTCTCCACTCGTAATTGTACCAAAAAAGAATGGGAAATGGCGAGTATGTGTAGACTATAGATCATTAAATAAAGCAACACAAAAAGATCATTTCCCTTTACCTTTTATTGATCAAGTATTGGATAATTTAGCAAGTAAGAAATTCTTCTCGTTCTTGGAAGGGTTTAGTGGTTACAACCAAATCAGGATTGCACCCCAGGATCAGGACAAAACCACATTTACCAGCCCATGGGGAACCTTTGCCTATAAAGTACTGCCATTTGGGTTGTGTAATGCCCCAACGACATTTCAGAGAGCGGTGATAGGAATCTTTTCTGATATGCTAAACGATTCATTAGAAATATTCATGGACGACTTTACTACTTATGGAGCGACCTTTGAAGATGCCCTCCAAAACCTTGAAAAAGTACTCAAGAGGTGTATTGAAGCACACCTCGCTTTGAGCACTGAAAAGTGCCACATGATGATGAACCAGGGCATTGTATTAGGTCATTTCATTTCATTTTTAGGAATCCAAGTCGACCCAGCTAAGATTCAGGTGATTCAGAACCTTCCTATCCCAAAAACACAAACAGAGGTGAGAAGTTTTTTAGGACATGCCGGTTATTACAGAAGATTTATTAATGATTTTTCTAAAATAGCCTCCCCGTTGTTTGTGTTATTAATGAAAAATGCTGAATTCAAGTGGACTGATGACTGTGAGACTGCATTCAATAAACTTAAGCATCAGTTGTCCACAGCTCCTATTTTGAGAGGACCAGATTGGGCATTGCCCTTTCACATTTCCTCTGATGCCTCAGACACGGCAATTGGAGCTGTCCTGGGTCAGGAAGAAAACAATCTCCCCTATGCTATCTATTTCATTAGCAAAAACATGACACCAGCTGAGTTAAATTATACAGTAACTGAGAAAGAATTTTTAGCAGTTATTTATGCTATTAATAAATTTCGGCATTATATTACTGGCTATACTACCTTTGTGCATAAAGACCACTCGGCCATCAAGTATTTAATGAATAAATCAATTACTAATGCTCGAGTCACCAGGTGGTTATTACTATTGCAGGAATTTGATATCACAATAGTAGATAGGCCAGGAAAAGAAAACGTAGTTGCTGATTTTCTTTCTCGGTTAAAAACCAATGAAAATATTCCAGTAGATGACTCTTTTCCTGATGAGTATCTATTTGCAGTATCTGCTCACTCACCTTGGTATGCAGACATTGCTAATTATTTAGTTGCAGGAAAATTGCCATCCCACCTATCACACAGAGAAAGAAGAAAGATCATCCAGCAAAGTGCTAGGTACAGCTGGATAAGCGGGTGTCTGTTCCATACAGGGATAGATCAAGAAATCAGGAGATGCGTTGGGGAAGATGAGATTTATGACATATTGAAAGCTTGTCATGATGGTCCTTGTGGAGGACATTTTGCAGATAAAAGAACAACTCACAAGGTACTTAGAATGGGATATTACTGGCCATCACTTTTTAAAGATGCAAAAAAATATGTGAAGGCTTGTGACAACTGCCAAAGAATGGGCCAGCCCAACCATAGGGATGAAATGCCACTCAACCCTCAGGTAACTCTCGAACCCTTTGAGAAATGGGCATTAGATTTTGTAGGTCCTATTAACCCTCCATCCAATCAAAGAGTTTACATTTTAGTATGTACAGATTACATGACTAAATGGGTAGAAGCCAAAGCACTCATCAAAGCTAATGAAGAGGCAGTATTAACATTCCTATTTGAAGAAATCTTCGTTAGATTTGGACTACCCAGAGAATTAGTCACTGATGGAGGGCCTCCTTTTAATTCCCACGGTTTCAAAGATACGCTTCAGAAATATCATATCAAACATAAGATGACCACACCTTACCACCCCCAAGCGAATGGGCAGGTGGAAAGCACAAACAAGGTCATAGAAGCTATCTTAACAAAAACAATAAAGGAGAATAGAAGGGACTGGTTTCAGCGTTTGCCCGAGGCTCTTTGGGCCTACAGAACCACCTGGAGAAACACAACAGGATTTTCACCCTATGAATTGGTTTTTGGAAAGAATGCTATTTTTCCTGTAGAATTTGAAATTAAAACCTTAAGAACTGCCTTAGCTGTTAATCTTGATTTAACTGATGCACAGACAGCCAGGTTGCAGCAGTTGCAGGAATTGGACGAGAAAAGACTGGATGTCGTCCACCAAACAACCATGATACAACAACAAAGGAGCAGATGGCATGACAGAACCATTAAGCAAAAGCAGTTCCAGAAAGGTGATTGGGCTCTTCTTTACGACTCACGTTTCGAGAACTTTCAAGGGAAGCTGAGAACAAGATGGCTGGGACCGTATGAAGTGGATACTGTTTTCCCAAATGGAACAGTTAGACTGGTAACAATCGATGGAAGCAGAACACCACTGTTAGTGAATGGCTACCGACTTCGGTTGTATCAGCGGCCGGTTTCCAAAGAGGACTTTAAAGCTACTTGCATGGCAATAAAACAATATTCTTTTCCAGGGGAACTTGCCGTCCCTCAGAACACTTGAATTTCTATTATTTATGTAATTATTAGGATTAGATTTTTTTTTTTTAGGAACTAATAAATCCTGCCAAGGATTGCAATATTATATTTCCAGATTTTGCAGATGTAGCATGGGAAGTAGCTGAGAGCAAAGGCTGCAAAAGGAACTATGGGGCGGACTCCGAATTCCTGTTGCTGCAACACCATTTCCGGTTGCTGCAACACCATTTCCGGTTGCTGCAACACCATTTCCTGTTGCTGCAACACCATTCTTCCGTTGCTGCAACACCACTTCCAGTTCTCCCAACATTTTTCCTGTTGCTGCAACACCATTTCCTGTTGCTGCAACACCACTCCCCGTTGCTGCAACACCATTCCCTGTTGCTGCAACACCACTTCCCGTTGCTGCAACACCACTCCCCGTTGTCCCAACATTATTCCTTTTGCTGTAACACTAGTTCCATTATTCCAGCACATTCCCCGTAACGGTAATTCTCTGTGGCTGCAACACCAATCTCGGTGCCACGACAGTGCTTCCTGATCCGAAATATCTTTTCCACACGAAACACATCACCTTTCGTGATGATTACAGAACCTCACCGTCATTTTCCGTCATTATCATATTCCCGTGCTTTCAGATCCGCAGTAATGATTATAATTTGACAGCAGACGAGAAAAGACTTTTTGACGCAGCGATCCAAAAAGGTAAAGGATGAAGGTACGCACATTTATGAATAAGCATTAAATAATAGATAAGTGGAAAAATGGTGATAGGTCCATCAAATGATTACATTCCCCAATCATATCATTCACACGTAGGAAAGGGGTGGGGGTTACCAAAGCAATTTCCATAATGGATAACCACGCCAACCACTGCCACCCTTAATTCTCCCGGTTGTATGTAAAAACTACAGCACGTTACCATTTGTGATGTATACTCTGAGTTAAAATCGGTAGCTCGGCTTCGAATTCTGAAGATTTACTGAAACAACAGCCATGGGAGGAACCCTTATTACTCATGAACCAGGCACGACAGCAGTTCTGGAGCTCTTTCCGGAAATTTACCAAATTTTCCTGCAAGCCGGATGGATAGAATATTTTAGGAGACTTCTGGACTTTGACGAGTAGGAAGTCCTGGAATTCACATGCAATTTGACAGAAGGATTCTCTGTCGTCCAAGGAATTCAAGTTCCGGTTACGGAAGAATTCATAGCCGAAGTCACCGGACTCCCAACCACTGGTACGAGATGGTTCAGCAGGAAGCACTTGATTCTGAACGCGCAGCAAGACTTTCTCCGTCCGGGTGAGGAAGTAGAAACCAAGGGCAGAGGTGTAGCATTGCGGTCGCTACCTCAACCATGGCCAAGAGTCGCCGAATTCGTCAAGCAGTATCTAACATGCGAAGGTCGTTACCAGGTAATCTACCAGCATGACTTCGTTCTGTTAAATCACTTAAGAAATGGTCAATTATTGAATATGCCATATTATTTGCTGGGTTGTCTTAAAAATATGGCACGATATGCTATGAAAGCGAAGAATCCAGCCCTCTCCCTAAAACACCATCGCCTAGTTCAACTGCTGATTAACAGAGCTCTTCCTCTGAACATCCCTCCACCCCCCATTAATCCCCATCCGGAGGAAAGAAGTCCACAGCCTGTGCAGGGTAGTCCTCATCAAGAAGAGGAAACCCCTCGTCAAGCTGAGGATATACCTCAGCAAGACCAGGAGCCTCCTCAACAAACAGACGACACCCCTGAGCAAACCCCTTCGGAAAACCCTCAGCAGACAGAGCATACTCCCGAAAAACCCCAGCAAATACCTCTGCATGTTACAGAAAATGAACAAGAAGCAGTGGAATTAACTGTGTCGCCCAAAAGAACCAATTCTCTCGCCCCCATACTCAGTATCTCCACTGATGATTCTGAGGATAACATCCCAATTATGCAGCTTAAACGAAAAAAGTAGCAGGCAAAGAAAACCCCAGTAAAAAGAAGAAGAACGAGGGTTTCAACCAAAGCACCCACCACCCCGACTACTGTTCCGGTCACAAGAGCCAGTAGGAAGAGAAAAACACCTCAATTCCCTGCCTTTTTACCAAAACGAAAATCGGCAGTAGTTGGATCCCCTGAGCCCTCCAGCCCACCATCCATGGTTTTAAAATCCCGTACTCCGGCCACTTCCCAAAACCCTTCTCCCTCACCCACAAAGGCTGAGATGCAGAGCGTTCATAGTTTCGTGGCATCATATCTTAAGACAGCTGATACACAAGAACCAGCTGCCAACACCCAGAATGATAGTGAGCAAGTGGCTGCAACACAAGAACCAGCCACTACCCCAGGTGAGACACAAGAACCACCGGTGGGAAAGATTGACGAAATTGACGTAGCAGAACCTCTACCTCCACTGGAATCCACTGTCTCAAAGGATCAGCCTACTATACCCGCCCTGCAAGAGGAAATCGAGTTTCTGAAAGCTCAGATTCAGGATTACCAGGAAGAGATAATAAGAATCAAGGAAGCATATCAAGAAGAATTCAGTCTGCATGTTTTAGCAAGAGCAGCCTCGGCAGCAGAGAAAAGCAAAGATATCGAATATCTGTGTACAAGTTGTGGTGAGATATATGCTCAGGCAGGGTATAGGTTAGTGCAAGAACCAGTTTCAGAGGAAGTGCAGAAAGAGAACCCTGTTGACACACAAGAACCAACAGGAGTTTCACAGGAAGTGCAGATAGAAAAACCAGTTTTAGAGGAAGTGCAGAAAGAGAACCCTGTTGACACACAAGAACCAACAGGAGTTTCACAGGAAGTGCAGATAGAAAAACCAGCTTCAGAGGAAGTGCAGAAAGAGAACCCTGTTGTTACACAAGAACCAACAGGATCCTTAGAAGAAATGCAGTCGGTGAGACCTGTTGATACACAAGAACCAACAGGTAATCCAGAAAACATGCAAGACCAAGAACAGGAACTTACTGATACACAAGAACCAGTAAGTCCACCTGAAACTGTACAAGATCGAGAACTTACTGACACACAAGAACCAGTAAGTTCCTCAGAAGCTGCACAAGAACAAACAAAGGAGCTTCCCGATGCTATGCAGGAGAAAAAGGAAGAAGATACAGATCCACCCCGGCCTACCCAGATTATTATGGAAGAAGATACAGATTCACCCCGGTCTACCCAAATTATTATGGAAGAAGATACAAATTCACCCCGGCCTACCCAGACTACTATGGAAAAAGAGCAAACAGTCTCAGAACAAAACAAGGAAGAATTGAAGCAAGGAGCAGAAGAAGAAAAAGAGACAGATTCACCCCGGACCACCAAAATCAATCTGGAGAACAATGAATTACCCCAGCAGGAGGAAGAAGTTCTGGTGGAAGATGAAGAAAAAGATGCTGGAGCATCCCAGCCCACTTCAACAGAACAGATGATTTTGGTTGATGCCTGTATGCAAACAGAGCCTCCCACTTTTAAAGATGCATGTGTAGAAACAGAAAGTTTTCTGGAACTGAAACGCATATGGTGGAGAGAATATCATCAATCTCAAGGGAAAGCATTTGAACAACAGAAAGGGACCTGGTTTGATCATGCCTATAGGAACTGGGAAGCACTGGAACAGTGCAGGGCCCAGTATAAAGAAATTAAGGAACTAAAACACAGGATGTCCCTGATGTTTGAGCTATGCCAAAGGATGCTCGCCGCAAGGAAACCCTCCTTCAACTATGCCACATTCTTAAGGGAAAGGCTTGCATTTATTCAGCTGAAGGCCATCAAGGAGGGGAGGCCTTATCAAGTGGTCACAGCAGATCAGTTTATGAAAACTTTTGCAGAAGCACCCAAAAGTGACCAAAACCTGCTATGTGAACTATACCTCCATAATGAGGTTGTGTCTGAAGAAAGAAACATTAATATGACACCTGTAGTAGGTGATATACAATTGAGAGCTTTCATTTCCTTTTTGGCGAACCAGCTTACCTGGCAAAATGCCTATGTTTCAGGCCTCCAAAACGAACAAAATTGTCTTTTGTGGATTCGGGCTGAACCACAAAACGCTGCCACTTTCATTTTGCAACATTTAAAAATGATAGAAAATGATAAGATGAAGGATCATGTTATGAGACTGCGAACAAAGGTCCTAACAGACTGTCAACAGTATATAAAAACCAAAGCATCATTGGCTGTGAAAGCAAATAAACTATTTTGGGATAACTACCCCGTAGAAAGGAAAGAATATCACCCGTATAACCCAGCAAATCTGCAAGTAGCATTATCAAGGGTACCTCGGTATGTTGAAAGCATGCAAATTTGTGCAGAAAACTGGATAGGTTACAAATTCAAGTTCCCACTTTTATGGTTGCCGGGTGATCAGTATAAGGGTCAGTTTGGACTTTCTAACAGAGAAGAGGCAGCAGTATGGAAACAGATGCGAACTGTTTGTGGTTTCAGAGACAAGTTCGATGTTACTCCCTACAGCTATTGTCTTAGTAATCTTCATTGTTCATCCCAGTTCTCCGACTCAGACTCAGAGTAGACATTGCATGGGGACATGCAATCTCTTCAGTTGGGGGGGATGTTGGGACTCCCAATTGACCTATTTTTGACCTTATCTTTTGTCGTATAATTACCCTTTTGCAGTCATAAGTTGAAAGCTTTTATTTTATAATGACATATTAACCCCAAGGTATGAAGTAACCTTTCGCATGTCTATGTTTAATTGTTTATTTCATATTCGTGAATATCTTTATACTTATCCTTGGAAACGCTGACTAAATTGTCAAATAATTGTCTTAAGCTTGCAGGAGTTATAATGAATAGTTGCTGTAACACTAAAAACAGCAACTACGCAGTTGCTGCAACACCAGAAACAGCAACTACGCAGTTGCTGCAACACCAGAAACAGCAACTACGCAGTTGCTGCAACACCAGCAACAACAATTACCTAAAGCAAGCTATTTTGTAACAGCCACGAACAACAGATGGCAGCTATCTAGAGAATCGTGACGTGGCATAATCAAGCGGAAGTCTAAAGAAAGAAGAACACAGTCAGCATGACAGCATGGGGAAATGGCGAAGGAATATGAAGATCCCGAGAAGACAGTCAAAGTCAGTTGCCCGCCGTGTAACAGCTAAAAGCTCAAGAAAAGAATGTATTATCATACTGTTGTAACAGCACTCTGAATTGCTTATTTTTGACAAAATGGGTTAACTGAACAGGCTGTAATATTCTATTGTAATAGATGTCTCCTCTATAAAGAGGAGACATCTACATGAAACGGGAGTTAGTCAGTGTCTATGGTCAGTCTGTAATCGAGATTCTGAGAACATCAGCAAGTCTGAACTCTATTGTATTTAATCTTTTTGGCAGATGAATATAAAACTGTTTTGAGCACTTAATTCCGTCTTCGTTTTCCTGGGGAATCTTGTGAGAGGGACTGGGCCCACCTTCCTCACAAGATTCACCCATTTACTTTCCTGTCAAGTGTGTAAGTGTGCAGTAATTTCTTTCTGGTACTCTGTTTGGATTTGATAGCATTACCTCTGGTATTCTTTGTTTTGCTAGTACTCTGTTTCATTGATCTTTGAGTTTGTTTCTCACCGGTGAATGAGAGTGCAGTGTGCATCAGTAATTCTGATTACAGGGGCAGGTGCTGAACGTCCCCATCTGGAGGATAGGGTCCTGATCCTCTGCCAACAGAGCGTCCATTATTTTGCTTTTCAGATTTGTAGTTTTAATTAATTGTTTTCATTTTGACAAGTACTGTAATGACATAGCGTAAGAATTACGTATACTACAGCTTTCGATGCTTTTAGACTTTAAGTACATACAGTACGCAGTGCCTTTGAAATAAAAAGACTTTCCCCGGTCGACAATTAATGTGGTACTTGAATGTTTAATTCATAAACAATTCAACTAGCCAACAATGTCCAAAACTGAGAGGGCACACCTGAAGCTACTAGTGTGAATACCTCTTCTTACAAAAGAATAATAAATAAAACCAGGCATCCACAATAGAGCCAGAGATCCAACCCACTAGATCATCTCAAAAACCTGTGAAAGAAACCCCATACTCGAGGGAATCACTTGGGTGTTGTATAATAGTCACGAAAACCTCTAAAAAGGGCCCCTTCCCCAGCACTATTAAATATATTCCAAAACACACATAGTACAGTGAACCTAGGTCATGAAAAACTCTCAGACACCTAGGGAGCGAAGACCAAAGCAACCCTCTAGCCCAAACCTTATAATTCACTGGATGATGCTCATTAAGATTGACACAAAATTTAGCAACAAACCTACACATTAAAAATGGAAGGAGACCCCCAAACGAAAGATGCAAATAGGCTGCCAAAAATTCCCAATTCAGATAAATAGACTTAAACCAAACCTCCCATCACAAAGAAATTAGACCTATAACCTCAGACCCTACTCGAGTACTTAAGTGAAAAGAAAATGCTAGATAATGGAAGGATCCTTGTTATCAGGTTCACATAGAATATGCTCCTCAACTTGATCAAGACATTCATCAATATTGTCGAAGTAGAAGCATTGATTTATGATCATTCTCTTGATATCTTATGGGGTGGAAAAGACATTATACAATTCCACTGGTTTGTCCTTTAGGACAAGCTCCGACAGGGTTTTCATTTGCCAATACAAGGACATAGAGTTTTGATATTGCTTCTTCCTTCTTCTAGTGTGTCCAGGGTCAGGAACTGAAGTAGACATGTCCTCCAAGATTTTTGAATCAAAGTGGGGTTGTCTGTTCACCCCAACTTGAGTTTCAAATTTACATATCTTTTTCCTTATTTCTAGTAGAACTACATTAAGGTATGTGGCAGCTTAGTCATGATAAAAATCCTCACTCCTCTCTGCCCCCTCTCCCACCCCTACAATGCATTTTCTTCCTAGGTGAGATGTCCAAAACCGAGAGGGCACACCTGGAACTACTAGTGTGAATACATCTTCTTGTAAAAGTGAAATAAATAAAACCAGGCATCCACAATAGAGCTAGAGCTCCAACCCACTAGATCATCTCAGAAATGCGTGATAGAAACCCCATACTCGAGGGAATCACTTGGGTGTTGTATAATAGTCACAAAAGCCTCTAAAAAGGGTCCCTTCCCCAACATTATTAAACATATTCCAAAACACACATAGTACAGTGAACCTAGGTCACGAAAAACTCTTAGACACCCAGGGAGTGAAGACCAAAGCAGCCCTCTAGCCCAAACCTTATAATTCACCGGATGATTCTCATTAAGATTAACACGAAATTTAGCAACAAACCTAGACATTACAAATGCAAGGAGACCCCCAAGCGAAAGATGCAGATAGGCTGCCAAAACTTCCCAATCTAGATAAATAGACTTAAACCAAACCCCCCATCACAAAGAAATTAGACCTACAACCTCAGACCCTACCCGAGTACTTAAGTCAAAAGAAAATGCTAGATAATGGAAGGAATCAACATGAATTCCAACACAGGGGGTTGAAAGTGAAGCCCACACCAGCTCGGAACATGCCAGGGTTCCAAGCACCAAACGAGAGAGCCCATCACTAAAGATACTCCACTCTTTTCACCAACACCCTTGTAGATCAGATAACCTTATCTTCGTCATCACTACAACAGATCCAAACCAGAACACAGAGCACCATTCACCACTTCACCACTGACTGGAATAGAAAGCACACATAGGGAGGTTGAGGACCTAGCCTCGCCTCCTACTCTCAATCCACCACTAATTGTTCCACAAGACATCATTTGGAGAGGTTTATAATGAGCCGAAGTCATCCAAGGTCTTGCATGTGAATTCATGCAGGGGGGCTAGTCGTGCCCCCCTGTTCATAAATGTACATCACATTCGAGGGTCTCATTACTCACACTAACACCACCATTGGAGACAAATTATATATATATATATATATAATGTGCACATCACATTAAAAAATAAAGTATAAAAGCTATAAAACATGTATAACTATAACTATTATTAAGATTTTAATAAAATAAAAATATTTCTATATATCAAAATGTGAAATTTATATAAATATAGAGAATATTTTTACGAGCTAGCATAGATCCATTTGAATTTATGACTAAGTATTGAAAGGAATCAAAACTCTATGGATGCAAATTGTTTTGTAAGTTAGTACCCATAAGATATTTTCCTCTAAATACATAAGTTTTTGTATATATGTATGGGGCCAAATAGACAATGCAAAGATAAATACAAAAATTAAATAGAAATTTAAAATTTATTATTAAAAATTCTAAAATAAATAATGTTAAAAAATAATATAGTAAAATTTCTAAAATAAATAATATTAAAAAATAATTTAACTATAATATTTAAAACTAAATTTCTAACCTTTATTTTGATAATTAAATTAAAATTATAAAAACATAATTTGAAAATAACCACACTTACTATATAAATTAAAAAAAATATTACTTTATCTATTTTATTTCAATGTATATTTTAATTAAAAATATTAATTATTATAATTTTTCATATATGTTTTATTTAATAGTTTACATTAATTTTGTTATATATGTTTTATTTAATAGTTTACATTAATTTTATTATATATGTTTTATTTAATAGTTTACATTAATTTTGTTTAATGTCATTACATCATCTTCTGTTCATAATAAACTTCTATTCATTCTATACTAAATAATAAACTTTTTTTCATTCTATACTTTTCGGTTGGCTTTTCAAATCTTACAATGAACAAATCATCTTACCGATAAAGACTACAATTTTACCATTTAACATTTTACCACTCATTACCAGTTCACTTTTCTTCCCCTCTAGTTAAGACTACCACGGTACCACCCACCGTGGGTGTAGGGGTAACGCTGTACGAGTGAATTGATAGCTACAGTTTCTCCATACTTTCCTTTTCTTTCCATCGGGGAAAACTAGGCAGTCGTTTCCAATGGGATCGAAATGGGTGTTTCCAATGGGGAATTGTAAGATAATTAGAGAGAAAGGAGTGTATTGACTTGACTCTTAAAAAATATAATTTTAAGAATTTATTTTTTTATTAATATTAGGAAAAGATCAAGTTTTTTTTTAATAATATTAAGAAAATATGGAAAAGGTTAAAATTATTTTAAATTAATATAAGTTTAGATTTGAGATTTCAAAAATTTATAAGATTTGTATATGTAAAAGATTAGTGGAGAATACAATCTAAAAACAATTTATAACTTAAGATCTATTTTAATCACAGATCTAGCTTAGAGGGATCAAATCTCTTGAGGTATAAGCCTATTTTCTAGTGAGAAACTTGAGAAAAGGTTGACACTGTTTGATTCCTCTCATTGCTTGCTAAATGTGTGTTTCAGATGGATCTACACACACATGAAAAATGACAAAATTGTAGAATAATGAGACTACTTTAAATGTTTCAGTCTTTAGGATGATCAATCAAGCATTAGGAAACATCAAAGCTCTAGACATGCAAACATTTTTCCAAGTTTTGCACTCTAAAAGAATTTTGCACCATAGGAGATTTGATCCATCTTGGCCTTTAATAGATATTGGCTTAAGATGAATCTATGTTGGTAGTTACTATGTTCAAATAAAATAGTCTAATTAATAAATAATTTTTTTTAACTTATTAACCTAATCATATATATATTTATTTATTTATTTTACCGATCTATCTCGCATTTAACTAAAACAGATTAAAAAAACAATTTTGATTTGATTTGATTATATTGATAACGCATTTTTTTATTAAACATATAATTTGCAAACTATATCAGTAACATAGACTTGACTCGTAAAAAAGAAATAGTGGGGATTTTTTTTTTCAAAGTAATGGGGAAATCAGAGTATCCACTTGACTTTTCTGCCTTGGAGCGTCCTCCATAGCCCTTGAAATATCCGTATTAATTTGATCGTTGTAATGTCTCTAGTAAAACTATAATATTTTATTAACGGCAGTAAGTTCAACTGTTTAACTATTGTTACCTTTGGGGTAAACTGAATAATTATTACCATTATTGTTTGAATTTAATTATGTCGTTAATTATTGTTATGTTATTCATTATCGTTAATTGAAAAGGAAACAGTGTGTCAATGGATCTAGCAACTCCTCATGAAAGGAGGTTAAAAATTAAAAATGGCAGTTGCTAGTAAACCCTAACTACCTTTCCCAACTGTAGATGCTTCCAAAGGAAAAGGAAGCAAGGGGAAGGAAAAAATTGTGCTTTAGGGACAGACGGAGAAAAAAAAAAGAATCGCTAAGGCTGGTGATGACTAGATAACGCAGGCTTTGAGTGCCAGAATCTTGCAGAAGACACTAAGTCTGGTGATGACCAGATAGCGCAGGCTTTGAGTGCCAGAATCTTGCAGAAGACGCTAAGTCTGGTGATGACCAGATAGCGTAGGCTTAGAAAGCCAGAATCTTGCAGAAGACGCTAAGTCTGGTAATGACCAGATAGCACAGGCTTAGAGTGCCAGAATCTTGCAGAAGACGGTGGTCTTGCAAGAGTGCTTGGGGGTGGTTGGGTCGAGAAGGACCCTCCTAAGGTCGGGTGGTTGACAAGCGCCAGGAACAGGGGTGGTCCTTACCCTTGGAGTTATTTCTTACAGGAAAAATCTGAACTCAGGTATGGAATCAAACTGTTGAGCTTAGCAAGATTAGTTATGTTGTTTACAGTAGTTAAACATTCATGTCTATGAACTCAGAGAACAGATTCTGGAAAATAATGACAGGAGTTAATTAAACACACTTATAATCACAGTGTTCAGATTCTTGTGTGAATGCCTGTAGAATTATTATTTACTAAATGTGTCCACAGAAGAGGTAAAGAAAGTAGAACAATTTTAGGGATCAATGTTTGCTGGCGAGTATTAACATCCACTCTGGAAGGGAAAATTTACTAGCTTAAAGAGCCGTAGTAATCATTTTAAACACCAGTTCAAGACAAAAGACATTAGCAGAAGCCGCAAGAATTGTTTGAGAGGGGTAGGGTTTCTAAACCCAGGAGTGTAGGGTTTCTAATGTGGTAGGGTTTCTAACACATTGCAGTAAGATTTAATTAACAGACATAAATTAATTTAGAGTGAAACTCTGTAATAGCAATGAGAAACCCAGAAACCCTGTATTAGACGTGATACCCAGAAACGTAATACTCTGCGCAATAAAATATATGTAACATGAATTAGCAGACCAGTAGAGACATGTAAGAATCTCGACTTACAACTAAATGAGAGAAGCTCTGTCTAAGTTATTCAGTGAACAATAACTGCATGCAAGCGATAATTTCAACATCACAGTTTTACGATAAACTCTTCTCATGGGGAAAACAAAACCCTTAACCGGAAATAAGAGAAATGATACATCAGGATTGGTACACAAACATTTCAAAAAGATCTCGCTAGATAAATTCGCAAAAACAAGTCCCATCTCTGGAATTAATCCGTAGAACTGTCTAGTCTAAAGCTTAAGGAAAAAGGAAATTACATCTACATATTAGAATGATACCGACACGACCTCAACTTGGGTCCGTAGCCAGAAACTAAACCCTTGGAGCAAACTCAAAAATATATGCCAAGCTGGACTATTTTGGCTCTCGGCCTCATACCATAAAACTGTTACAAAACTAAATTCTCTTTCTAAAAGAAAAATAAACAAAAGAATTCAGACTCCGGCAAATCCCTAGGGATGGAACCCCAGCTCTGAATAACCAGTGAACCCAGCCTTCCAGTTCTAAAGTCATCATGGGAGATCTCTCTTACCCGGAAATCCCCTCGAGTGATGAAGCCTGGAGAGGGTTTGACTGTCTTACTGCAGCAATGGCAGACTCCGGTGCCCTGGAGTAAATCCTGCAGCAGAACAAAACTACAGTGTGTCAAGGGTTGAATCCGGTGAGTGAAGGAAATTAACAACATCCGTATAAAGATCTCAACAGATCAAGATAAGCTTACCCGGGTCCTCCGTCTGAGGAGAGAGCCATAGTTGCTTGACTTAGTAGGTTTCCTGACTAGTTTGAGAACGCAGAGCCACAAGAAGCCTGAAGGAGCCGAGACCAAAAACAAATGAGGAAGCAAATGCGGCATAGAAATTCCGAAGGCGGTAATGTCAAACCACGATAGATTACTAACCGTAGATCTGGGTAGCCAAATCTCCTCCGTTGATGCGGCGAGAAGTCCCAGGAGTGGGGCTGCTGAGAGCGGGTTGCTCATGCCACATACAGGCAGAGCAGAGATAAGTACCAAGAGTAAATCCATCCTTACATATCAGCAGAGCCAGCTGGGAGCCGTAGCCAGCTTTAACATATAGAAAATATATATTCTAACATAGGTTCTATGGTATCAATGGTGGAGTATAATTCCCAGGCACCAAGTGAATAATGAGATAATTACTAACAGTAAATCAGTCATATATACAACCCAGAATCGTTAACCCAGGGTAACCTTCCATGTGAAAGCAACCTCTAGATCAGCCTATGTTAATTGCCAATTATGATTTATATTAATTATGTACAAGCACTGAAATTACCGATAGCAATGTAAACTTGTTTCATTGATCTTGTAAATAATACGATGTCAAGAAAAAAAATTTAACGTATTTAACTTATGTAAATTATATGTTTGGGAGATATTACAAGTGGTATCAGAGCCAGACTACTATACTGTGGCCTCTGGCTAATAGTGATAATAAAATTAAGAGTAATAGGAGGAAAACTAAGCAAGGGCTACCAGAAAATGTTATTTAAATATCTTTACCTGTTTGAAGTTTACTAATCTGTTGAACTCAGGGAATCAGGGGACAATAGATTATGAGGAGAACGCGTAGAATTCCTCACAGGAATGTGGATGGCATATAAACCACAACCTTTCCTCAGAATAATCCTGAATTATGGGTGCAATTGGGGGAGGAGGCTCGCAACACCAATCTGACAATATTGGAAACAGTTCAGGAATTGAAGAACGAGATTGCTCGCCTACGAGAGGATAACGTAAGATTGACCATGGAATAGGAGAAAATCATGAAAAGTTTGTCGGATAAACAGAATCAATGCCAGCCGAATCCTAGCCCTGAACATACAGGTGTGTCAGAGGAACAAGGTTATCGTACCGATTAGGAGCAGACAGAAGGAAGGGAAGAGAATTGAGGGGAGAAATCTGACAATGCTTCTGAACATCGAACCTCAAAGAGACATCAGATAGAGTTGCAAGGGGAGTTCCAAAAGATCAAGCCACCATACTTCGATGGGGAGTTGGAGGAGGCAGTGGAGGCCTGGTTAATTAATATGAACAAATATTTCCAAGCATATGAGTATGATCACAATCTCAAGGTGCAACTGGCTATTTTCCAGATGCAAGGCAAAGCTACCTTATGGTAGGAGGAGGTCAAGATTGTATAGGGGGTAAGTGAGCAGAGTATAACTTGGGAAACTTTTCAAAGATACTTTAAGGAAAGATATTTGACTGAACGTTTTTATGACAAAAAGGCAAGGGAATTTCATGATCTGCGGCTTGGGCAACAGACAATGGATGAATTTATCACTAAATTTACCTCTCTGCTCCGCTATGTACCATACATACGGGAGGAAAAGGCAAAAGTACAGTGGTTTGTTAGCAGCTTACCCCAGAAAATGAGGGAAAGAATTGAGTTTGACAACCCAAAAACAATGGACGAAGTGATACGGAAAGCTAGGCTATGCTATCAGCAGAATAAACAGAAGGGAGAAAATTTTGGAAAGTGATGGACTGATAGAAAGGGCAGTAAGATGACTGTGGGTGCCAAGGGTGCTCATGGCAGCTTCAGTAAGGGACTTTCCAAGGGGCCAAACAGCAAGAACCAGCCCAAAAACCAGCTCAGATTAAAGCCACCCATCGAATCCAGATTTAGTGAGCAATCAGGCAGAGTTGATAATGAAGGGGCAGCAAGACTGCTAGTACAATGTTGGGGCTGTGGCGGGCCACACTACATTAAGAACTGCCCTCACCGAAAGGGTAATGAACAGGTGTCACAGATCTATGAAGCATCTACAGTGGGAGATGTGGCTCGGACCATACCAAGGATTAATGCCGCCCTCGAGGATCATCAAGCTGAATATCAGCCGACTATGGTGGAGTTTGAAGGTAAGATCTTTGATCGAACTGTATCTGTTTTAATTGATCCTGGAGCTACATTAAGTTATGTTAGTCCCAAGGTTGTGGAAAATTGTAAATTGCAATCTGTCAAGTTTAAAAATCCATGGCTAGTTCAGCTCGCAACAGGGGCAAAAAGGCGAGTGCTAGCCAAGGTCAATAACTGCCCACTGAAGATCGCAGGCCAGACGGTGATGGCAGATTTAAACATACTTCCCCTTGGATCATACGATGTGCTGATAGGGATGGACTGGCTGGAAAAACGCTGGTCCATAATAAATTGTAAAACAAAGACAATCTCTTACCAAGATGAACTAGGGAAAAAACAGGAGATCCAAGGTATTGTGAGGCCGGTACAGATTCGGCCAATTACCGCCTCACAATTAGCAAAGTGCATCAGGAAAAAATGTCAAGTATATGCTATTCAAGTTGGTTATGCCAACTCAAAGGATAAAACTGCTACCTTGGAAAGCATCCCAGTGGTGCAAGAATTTGCAGATGTGTTTCCCGAAGAAATACCAGGTCTGCCACCTAAGAGAGACATAGACTTTACCATTGAATTGATACCTGGTGCAGCCCCGGTGTCCCGAGCGCCATATCGGATGAGCGTACCAGAATTGACAGAATTAAAGATGCAACTGCAAGAGCTGTTGGACAAGAAATACATCCGCCCCAGTGTGTCACCCTGGGGAGCTCCCGTGTTGTTCGTCAAGAAGAAGGATGGAACCCTTCGTATGTGCATGGACTATCGACAACTGAATAAATTGACAGTTAAGAATAAATATCCATTACCCCGTATTGATGAACTTTTTGATCAGGTAAAAGGGGCAACGGTATTCTCAAAAATTGATTTGCGATCCAGATACCACCAGATCAGAATCAAGGAGGAGGACATAGCCAAAACCGCTTTTCGAACTCGCTACGGACACTATGAGTTTGTGGTACTACCTTTCGGGTTGACCAATGCACCTGCGACATTTATGTGCTTGATGAATAGCATATTTCATCAGTATTTAGATAAGTTTGTGTTAATTTTTATTGATGATATACTAATATATTCCCGGAATGTCAAAGAACATGAGGAGCATCTTAGGTTGGTTTTACAAACACTACGGGAACATCAACTATACGCCAAGTATAGCAAATGTGATTTCTTTAAGGAGCAGATCCAGTACTTGGGACATATTATCACCAAAGAGGGTATTGCAGTGGACCCCGAAAAGATAAGGACCATAATGGAGTGGCCAGTACCGAAGGATGTGGCAGACATAAGATCTTTCATGGGATTAGCAGGATATTACAGGCGGTTTGTGGAAGGGTTTTCAAGAGTGGCTTACCCTATCACTTCCCTACAAAAAAAGGGAAAAATATTTAAATGGACTGTGGAATGTCAAAGGAGTTTTGAATAGCTCAAACATCTGCTCACCATCGCACCAATATTGAGCATGACAGACCCAGAAAAGGATTATGTGGTCTGCACAGATGCGAGTAAAGAAGGAGTAGGGGGAGTGTTGATGCAAGAAGGAAAAGTGATCGCTTACGAGTCTCGAAAATTAAAAGAGCATGAACAGAAATATTCTGCTTATGATCTAGAGCTGACCGCTATCATACACGCTTTAAAAATGTGGCATCATTATTTGATGGGGAAGAAATTTTTATTGATGACAGACCACCACAGCCTGACTAGTTATTTCAACTAGCCTACTTTAAATGCTAGGCAAGCTCAGTGGGTGGATTTCTTGAGTGGATTCGATTTCGAGATTAAACACCTGAAAGGGAAAGAAAACCGGGTGGCTGATGCTTTAAGTCGAAAAGTACATTGCCTCTACGAAATTGCTTTTAGTGAAGGGTGGTCTACCCTCAGCGAGGAAATTAAAAAGGCAGCTAAGCAAGATCAGATTTATCAGCAATTAAAACAGCAAGTGCAGAACTTAACCAGTCACATAATGCAACAAGGTTATGCGCTGAATGCAGCTGGTATGTTGTACTACAGGAAGAGAATATATGTACCCAACCAAGATGACATCAAAAAAGTGATTTTGGATGAATGTCATAAGAGTCCTTATGCAGGACACCCGGATACCAGAAGCTCATTACATCACTTCGGAAGGAATACTACTGGCCGGGCATGAAGAAGGAAGTGACAGAATATTTGGCACGTTGCATAGAGTGCCAACAGGTTAAAATAGAACATCAACACCCTGCTGGACTGTTACAGCCATTACCCATACCAGAGTGGAAGTGGGAGATCATTACTATGGACTTTATAACAGGATTACCTAAATCCAAAAGGAACAATGATTCCATCATGGTAGTGGTGGACAAACTAAGCAAATCAGCCCACTTCATACCGGTACAGTCCACTTTCTGAGCAGCACAAATTGCAAATATTTTTATGCAGAACATATTTAAGCTGCACGGTTTACCCAAAACTATAATTTCTGACCGCGATGTTAAGTTTACATCAGCATTTTGGAGGACTTTGTTTGAGGGATTGGGAACTCAACTAAATTTCAGCACCACATATCATCCGCAGACTGATGGACAGACTGAACGGGTGAACCAGGTGGTAGAAGATATGTTGAGGTCATATGTGATGCAGCAACCATCCCGGTGGGAAGAATATTTGCATTTGGTAGAGTTTGCTTATAATAATGGTTATCATGCATCTTTACAGATGAGCCCATTCGAAGTGCTTTATGAACGGAAATTCCATACACCTTCCAGTTGGGGTGGACCAGAAGACAGACTTATGTTGGGCCCTGAGATGCTAAAAGAGATGGAAGAAATGGTCAAAAAGGTGCGAGCCAATTTAAAGTAGCTCAAGATAGACAAAAAAGCTTTGCAGATCGGAAGAGGAACTTTAAAGAATACCAGGTAGGAGATCATGTGTATGTAAGGATTCGAGCCAAAAGGAGTACCTTACGATGGAGTGGTTGCGCCAAATTGGCACCCCGTTTTTGTGGATCTTTTCAAATTTTAGCGAGGGTTGGGCCAGTGGCATACCAGCTCACCCTGCCTAGCCACATCCGGGTCCATAATGTCTTCCATGTATCAGTATTAAAGAAATACGTTTATGACCCTAAGCACATAGTTAGTTGGCAAGACATTCAGGTAAGGAAATGTCTTAAGTAGCACAAACCAAAATTGGTTGCTAAGAGGAAAACTGATTAAAATATTGTGTGTTTCAGGTAGAACCAGAAGGAGAATTCTTGGTCGAGCCAATGAACATACTCGATCGGAGAAAAGTCATGCTACGGAAATGAGCCATCGCCCAGGTTAAAGTGCAATGGCAGCACTTTGGGCCAGATGAGGCCACCTGGGAGGATGAACAACTCATGAGGGAAGCTTATCCCGAATTGTTTATGAGTGGAAAACATCGGGACGATGTTGAATTTCAGGAGGGGGAGATGTAATGCCCCTAGTAAAACTGTAATATTTTATTAACAGTAGTAAGTTCAACTGTTAACTATTGTTACCTTTGGGGTAAACTGAATAATTATTACCATTACTATTTGAATTTAATTATGTAGTTAATTATTGTTATGTTTTTCATTATTGTTAATTGAAAAGGAAACAGTGTGTTAATGGATCTAGCAGCTCCTCATGAAAGGAGGTTAAAAATTAAGAATGGAAGATACCAGTAAACCCTAACTACCTTTCCCAACTGTAGATGCTTCCAAAGGAAAAGGAAGCAAGGGGAAGGAAAAAACCGTGTTGTAGGGAGAGACGAAGAAAAAAAAGAATCGCCAAGTGTGGTGATGACCAGATACGCAGGCTTTGGGTGCCAGAATCTTGCAGAAGAAGCTAAGTCTGGTGATGACTAGATAGTGCAGGCTTTGAGTGCCAGAATCCTACAGAAGACGCTAAGTCTGGCAATGACCAGACAACGCAGGCTTAGAAATCCAAAATCTTGTAGAAGACGCTAAGTCTGGTAATGACCAGATAACATAGGCTTAGAGTGCTAGAATCTTGCAGAAGATGGTGGTATTGCAAGAGTGCTTGGGGGTGGCTGGGTCGAGAAGAATCCTCCTTATGGTCGGGTGGTTGACAAGCGCCAGGAACAAAGTTGGTCCTTACCCTTGGGATTATTTCTTACAAGAAAAATCTGAACTCAGGTATGGAATCAAACTGTTGAGCTTAGCAAGAGTAGTAATGTTGTTTACAGTAGTTAAACATTCATGTCCATAAACTCAGAGAACAGATTCTAGAAAATAATGACAGAAGTTAATAAAACACGCTTATAATCACAGTATATAGATTCTTGTGTAAATGCCTGTAGAATTATTATTTACTAAATGTGTCCACAAAAGAGGTAAAGAAAGTAGAACAATTTCAGGGTTCAATGTTTGCTGGTGAGTATTAAAATCCACTATGGAAGGAAAAATTTACTAGCTTAAAGATCTGTAGTAATTATTTTAAACACCAAATCAAGACAAAAGACATTAGCAGAAGTCGCGAGAATTGCATGAGAGAGGTAGGGTTTCTAAACCCAGGAGTGTAGAGTTTCTAATGTGGTAGGGTTTCTAACACATTGCATTAAGATTTAATTAACAAACATAAATTAATTTAGAGCGAAACTCTGAAATATCAATGAGAAACCCAGAAACCCTGTATTAGATGTGACCCCTAGGAACGTAATACTCAGTGCAAAAAAATGTATGTAACATGAATTAGCAGACCAGTAGAGACATGTAAGAATCTCGACTTACAGCTAAACGAAAGAAGCTTTGTCTAAGTTATACAGTGAACAATAACTGCATGCAAGCGAAAATTTCAACATCACAATTTTACGATAAACTCTTCTCTTGGGGAAACAAAACCCTTAACCGGCAATATGAGAAATGATATAATCATCAGGATTGGTACACAAACATTTCAAAAGATCTCGTTGGATAAATTCGAGAAAACAAGTTCCATCTCTGGAATTAATCTGCAGAACCGTCCAGTCTAAAGCTTAAGGAAAAAGGAAATTACATCTACAGATTAGAATGATACCGACATGACCTCAACTTGGGTGCGGTAGCGAGAAGCTAAACCCTTGGAGCAACTCGAAAATATATACCAAGCTAGACTATTTTGGCTCTCGGCCTCATACCATAAAACTGTTACAGAACCAAATTCTCTTTCTAAAAGAAAAATAAACAAAAGAATTCAGACTCCAGCAAATGCCTAGGGATGGAACCCCAGCTCCGAATAACCAGCGGACCCAGTCTTCCAGTTCTAAAGTCATCATGGGAGATCTCTCTTACCCGGAAAGCCCTCGAGCGATGAAGCCTGGAGAGGGTTTGACTGTCTTACTGCAGCAATGGCGGACTCTGGCACCCTAGAGTAAATCCTACAGCGGAACAAAACTGCAGTGTGTCAAGGGCTGAATCCGATGAGTGAAGGAAATTAACAACATCCGTAAAAAGATCTCAACAGATCAAGATAAGCTTACTCGGGTCCTCCATCTGAGGAGAGAGCCATAGTTGCTTGACTCAGTAGGTTTCTTGACTAGTTCGAGAACACGGAGCCACAAGAAGCTTGAAGGAGCCGAGACCAAAAATAAGTGAGGAAGCAAATGCAGCATAGAAATTCTGAAGGCGGTAATGCCAAACCATGACAGATGACTAATCATAGATCTGGGTAGCCAAATCTCCTCCGTTGATGCGGCGAGAAGTCCCAGGAGTGGGGCTGCTGAGAGCAGGCTGCTCGTGCCACATATAGGCAGAGCAGAGATAAGTACCAAGAGTAAATCCATCCTTACATATCAGCAGAGCCAGCTGGGAGCCATAGCCAGCTTTAACATATAGAAAATATATATTCTGACATAGGTTCTATGGTATCAATGGTGGAGTATAATTCCCAGGCACCAAGTGAATAATAAGATAATTACTAACAGTACATCAGTCATAAATACAACCCAGAATCGTTAACCCAGGATAACCTTCCATGTGAAAGCAACCTCTAGATCAGGCTATGTTAATTGCCAATTATGATTTATATTAATTATGTACAAGCACTGAAATTACCGATAGCAATGTAAACTTGTTTAATTGATCTTGTAAATAAAACGATGTCAAGAAAAAAAATTTAATGTATTTAACTTATGTAAATTATATGTTTGGGAGATATCACAATCGCATTGCGGAATTGTTTTGAAAGCACATCACTGTGGAGATTTGGTTTCACCTTAGTAATATCAATGGCTTTCGTTTTAGATTTTTATGTTAATAGTGACCCTGTGTTTTGTTTATATATATATTTGAACTCTAATTTAATTTATAAAAGTTAAAAATAAAATAATTTCTAATATATAAAATTAATTTTTAATCCATTTTTAAGTAAATTTTGAAAACGTACACATAGTTTCAGCTCTATAAAATAAAAATTTATGTTTGTCATTCTCCCTATTACATATAATGAAGTATATAGTTGCTCAAGCTATTTTATTTTTAAACTAGTATTATTGCAAGAAAAGTTTTTATGGAGGAATGCCTTAAGGACCGTTAATTATTAATTTTTTATTAATAAATTTAATTTTAAGATTTTTTTTTAATAAAATAATTTGTTTTTAATAATATTAAAAAAGATTAAGGAAAAATGAAAAGATTAAAATTATTTTGAATAATACAAATTTATAATTTAAAAACTCTCATTTAATATTATATTATATTGATATAAGATTTGCATATGTAAGATTTTAGTGGAGAATATGATTTAAAAGTAATTTATAATCTAAAATTCATTTTAATCATGCATTTAGCTTAGAGGATCATATCTCTTGAGTTATAAACTTTTTTTTTACCAAAAAACTTGAAAAAATATTTATACCTTGAGAGGTTTGATTCCGCTCAACACTTGCTAAATTTGTGATAAAAATGGATCTACACACACTAAAAATGGACAAATGTAGAATAATGAAATTACTTTAAATGTTTTAACCAAAAACCGTCTTAAGCATGGATCTCTTGACCATTAAAAAGCATGAAAGCTTTATTTTTCCAAATTTTGCACTCTAAAAGAAATTTGTACCTTAGGAGATTTGATCCATCTCAACCCTTGGTAGATCCAGACTTAAAATGAGTCTATGTTAGTAGTTACTATATCCAAATAAAATAGTCTAATTAATAAATATTTCAGTGTTTTTCTGAAAAATAAAAATAAAATAAAAAATAAAACAATTTACTCAATTTTGCTCCCACTCTATATCTTTTAGATTTCTAAGTGTAAGTTTATGTGAATTTTAATCCCAAATATTTTTAAAGACATTAAATTCATTTCTACATTAAAAAAATACATTTGAAGTAACTAAAAGTCACAATCTTTCTCAAAATTATATCACGAGCAAAATATTTATTAATTAGATACAGCTATGAAATTCTTATCATCATAAAATCATAAATGTTATACATTTAATTGTTTTGCTTTCTAGGTTATAATTCTTGAATTTTTATAACTTTATGCACCTTGAACCATTCATAAAATCTAGCTATAACTGTTTATATGGAATTTAACTAAATAAATAAATGATATTTAAGATGTATAACTAGCATTTGAACTAGATGTTGCAAAGGAAACGCCATAAGGCATAAATTGAGGAACAATAACAACATGGGAATGAGAATATCTAAATAGATGCAGAGATGGTTAACGTTTTTTGTGTTTCCTCATACGGTTGATGCTGGCAATTTTTTTAACATGATGAATATATTGGACTTTGCTAATAGAGCATCTGAGATATTTAGGTTGTCAAATGATCATGATGTTGATATTAGGATATTTACATGTTTATATATGATATAAGATATAATAATAAAATATAGATTTTTGTGGTTGTCTTTATTGCATTATGTAGATTATGAGCATTGATCGATTTCCTAATGACCCAAATGGTTACGAGCAATTAGAACCTTCTACATATATCAATGCACCTTTAGTAGGTGCCCTTGCTTATTTTAATTCTAGTTTCAGTGTCTATGTATAGGTAGGTACATGATAAAGGAGCCATTCTAGTTTATCATTCTAGTTTCGCTGTCAGGATGGAAGAATGAGCCATTCCATTTGGCTAAGTTTTGAACTGGGGTCCTTTTTTGTTTGCATTTTTTTAGAGTAGCTATATTTAGATGGTTAACATTTTTTGTGTTTCCTCATACGGTTGATGCTGGAAATTTTTTTGACATGATGAATATATTGGACTTTGCTAATAGAGCTGTATGTATTAACTGTGCAAAGAAGTAGCTCATTTTCATAGCCATGGATTTATGCACAGGTGATGCTTGAGATATATTCAAATTATAGTTTCAACATCCTTCAAGAATATCTCTCATTACACCTTTCCCTGTGATTGGTTACATTCTTCACTCTGTTGTGTGACCTGTTGTTTTTAGTTTACTCATATTGTATGGCAACAGACTTGTCTAGAAGAGTAATGGCTTAGCAGTTTTATTTTTTCCCATGTAAGCAGAATTGAAAAAAGTTTATTCCATGGTGGTTTATGGAATCTTGTTGAGGATCAGTCACTATCATTGGCACTTTCCCCTCCAGCTGCTTCATACCTATCGCTAGTAGACCTTTGGAGCTTGGGACCTTTAGTAATAATGCATGAAGGAGTTGTTGAAAGCGTTAATATGTATTGCTTTTGAAGGGTATACATGCTATCTCCTCAGTGTTTTATTCTGATTCTAACTTTGGTTATATTCTTTTGTAAGTAGGAGGGCTTCTTTACACAATGTCTAATAGAAAATTGCAATATGTTACATCTTCTTCCTTCTTGATCTTCACTTATGCTAAATACCTGAGCCCCTCCAAACAAGTACTAACTTGCGGGTCAATTACTTTTAGCCCAAAGAGATTGCAAATATCTGAGTAGTTGCATCCAGAGGATGAAGTAGATAAGAACGATGTGAATCGACAATGCCATTTTCCAAAGAAGTAGAGCATTATTTGTTTAGAAGTGTCCATTGAAGATATAGGAGAAGACATGAATATCAGACTTTCCTCATCAATGATGAAGCTATAATAAAACTAATGTTTGTTTTTTTTTTGAATGTTGAATTCATTTTTACTAAACATAGTATCACTTATATATATATATATATATATATATATATATATATATATATAGATATATATAACCTTTAGACTTTCTGCTAAGTCAAAAATGTAAAGAAATCCAGTGACAAGTTTCCTTTTGAGATCGAACTGAAGATGTTATGAAACTAGCTCACAAAAAGATAGAGAAGATAGATCAATGCCTTAGAAATAAGCCTCTTCGAGGGGGCAACCTCCTTTACATTACACAAATGAAAAATTCTTGGATGATACAAATGACAAGACCTCCTTTCTATATATAGGAGTCTAAGGGGTCATAATATAATCAGAGTCGACATAACAATAATAATGTAAGGGCACAATAATAACAATAGTGGGCTTCTATGGGGCACAATAATAACAATATGGGGACTACATGGGCAGAACAATATAATAAGGGGGTTGTACTAATAACAATAAGGGGTTACACTAGTAGTATAGGGACCTAACAGAAGAAGGGTGGATTTTTTTGACTTGTTGGAAGGAAATAATAATGTCGCACACATTTAAAGGGTGCACTATGCAGTTCAACTGGATGAAATTAGCAGGAAACAAATGATACAAAAAGAAACTGGACTTTCTTGAAAATAGAATATAATATAACAGGAAAAGTCATCTAGATAATGAAATGGATCCACATAATAGCACCCATAACAAGCCAAAAGTGACTTAGATCTGATAGACGACCATTTGTGCATTAATCCCATTTTTGGGAAGTTTATATTCATATCAAGAAGGTTTGACATTTGATGACAATGACATAGAAACCCAAGAATTGGCTATATACCTAGTTAGATTGTTGTTAAAAGGAATATAAACTGACTTTCATGAATGGAAGGTACTATCATAATCAAATAAAATTTGACTTATCAAAGCTAGTTTGATTAAATAAAAAGGTCATGATGCACCTAACCGCCTTCAACGGTGTCATAATCGTTCTAAAGAAGGAAGGATTTGAGGTATAGTGCAATCTGAAACTTCAGGAATTTTTTCCCTCCAATATGTTTCTTTTCTGTTAGTTTTTGAACTTGGGACTTTGTGGAGATGTTAAGCTTTGTGTATACACTTTTATGTCTTCAATTGTGTCATTGCTCATTTTTTTAGGCTTCCATATATAAAATTACCTAAAGCGAGTGCTATATTTTTACGTATTTATTTGGAAATATACCTAGCAGATGCGTTGATCAATATTCACAAACTCCCTCAACTACCAAAGACTTGAGATTGTTAGCACAAGAGATTCCAAACAAATCTTTAGAAACAGAGATGGAACATGTCTCCTTCCCAAGGCATGCCTGCACAAAAAATAATTATGTTAGCAGACCTTCAGTGATCTCCCTTAATTAGAATAGTGTATTAAAGAATTGCATACATTTTCTACAATGGAAGTTGAAGAATAGTGTATTAAAGAATTGCATACATTTTCTACAATGGAAGTTGAATTCACTGCATGGCAAGAGCCCTTGATGAAATTTGTGTAGGACCCACTTGGATTTCCGAAACTTTCAAAGCTTATCGATGATATGTGTTGCCCTGAAGAACATTGGAGACGAAGCTCTGGCAATGTCAATGAGCTGACAGTAGGATGAGCTTGAGACGCATGGGCGCAGACAGTGTCAACGTATCTTGTCCCAAATGAAATTCTAGAAGGATCACCGCCTACTTCGTTGAGGAGAACTAATACATTCTTTGTTGGGTGAAACCATGAGCAAGGAACATGGTAACTGATTGAGGTAGTTATTCTGTTTAGTATCAGTATGATTTTTTTTTCTAGAGCAGGTAAAAATTCACTGAAGCTATCAAAGGAGAATGAGCAACTTTCTTAGGCTAGCACAAATAAGGTAGTGTAAGGAGAATTTTCCCTTAAGTAAACCGTCTTGTACACAACATAGTTACAACAAAATCCTAGCCAATGCCTACTAAGTCTACTCCACTGACTGACATCCCCTAGTTTATGTTTGCGAGGCCCAAGGTTCCCCCTCAGGTAATGGTTGACCTACCCTATTAATTTTATAGAGTTGTACACACCAAACATAGTTTCACTAGGAGGTATAGTACTACGAAATCTACAAAGAAGCTTTATCTAGGAATGAATATTTCTAATGATTTTGCTAATTAATGGTTACCATTTTTTAGTTGGTTCTCACAGTTCATGTCACATTTATATGAGTAATAACTGCCACTGTAAGCGCATACATTAGAGCAGGCATAAATGGGAGTCTTCAATGAAAGAAAATAGCACCCAATATGATTTCCATTTACCCATTCTTGCCCTTTGCTCATGGTACTTAGGTCCAAAGCCACTAAATTGGCACCTTCAGGTGTGTTAAACTCAGCCTACATGGTCCCATCAAGAAAAAGATCAACAAGCTCTTGTCGTTACTATAACTAGGACAGATCAATCTATGCTAGTTCAGCCAGCTTAAAGTGTTGCGACTAAGTCAAAAATGTAAAATGTAAAGAAATCTGGTGAAAAGTTTCCTTTTGAGATCGAACTGAAGAAGGGTGAATTTGTTTGAAGGAAATAAAAATGTGGCGCACATTTAAAGGGTGCACTACGCAGTTCAATTGGATGAAATTAGCAGGAAACAAATGATATAGAAAGAAATTGGACTTTCTCGAAAATAGAATATAATCTATCGAGAAAAGTCATCTAGATAATGAAAGGGATCCACATAATAGCACCCATAACAAGCCAAAAGCGACTCATATCTGATAGATGATTGTTTATGCATTAATCCCATTTTTGGGAAGTCTATATTCATATCAAGAAGGTTTGACATTTGATGAGGATAACATAGAAACCCAAGAATAGGGTATATACCTAGTTAGATTGTTGTTAAAAGGAATATAAATTGACTTTCATGAATGGAAGGTATTATCAGGATCAAATAAAATTTGACTTATCAAAGCTAGTTTGATTAAATAAAAGGGTCATGATGCACCTAACCGCCTTCAACAGTGTCATAATCGTTCTAAAGAAGGAATGATTTGAGGTATAATGCAATCTGAAACTTCAGGATTTTTTTCCCTCCAATATGTTTTTTTCTGTTAGTTTTTGAACTTGGGACTCTGTGGAGATGTTAAGCTTTGTGTATACACTTTTATGTCTTCAATTGTGTCATTGCTCATTTTTGCAGGCTTCCATATATAAAATTATCTAAAGCGAGTGCTATATTTTTACGTATTTATTTGGAAATATGCCTAGTAGATGCATTGATCAATATTCGCAAACTCCCTCAACTACCAAAGACTTGAGATTGTTAGCACAAGAGATTCCAAACAAATCTTTAGAAACAGAGATGGAACATGTCTCCTTCCCAAGGCATGCCTGCACAAAAAATAATTATGTTAGCAGACCTTCAATGATCTCCCTTAATTAGAATAGTGTATTAAAGAATTGCATACATTTTCTACCATGGAAGTTGAAGAATACTGTATTAATGAATTGCATACATTTTCTACAATGGAAGTTGAATTCACTGCATGGCAAGAGCCCTTGATGAAATTTGTGTAGGACCCACTTGGATTTCTGAATCTTGCAAAGCCTATGGATGATATGCGTTGCCCTGAAGAACATTGGAGACAAAGCTCTGGCAATGTCAATGAGCTAACAGTAGGATGAGCTTGAGACACATGAGCACAGACAGTGTCAACATATCTTGTCCCAAATGAAATTCTAGAAGGATCACCACCTACTTCCTTGAGGAGAACTAATACATTCTTTGTTGGGTGAAACCATGAGCAAGGAGCACGGTACCTGATTGAGGTAGTTATTCTATTTAGTATCAGTATGATTTTTTTTCTAGAGCAGGTAAAAATTCACTGAAACTATCAAAGGAGAATGAGCAACTTTCTTAGGCTAGCACAAATAAGGTAGTGTAAGGAGAATTTTCCCTTAAGTAAACCCTCTTGTACACAACATAGTTACAACAAAATCCTGGCCAATGCCTACTAAGGCTACTCCACTGACAGACATCCCCTAGTTTATGTCTGCCAGGCCCAAGGTTCCCCCTCAGGTAACGGTTGACCTACCCTGTTAATTTTACAGAGTTGTACACACCAAAAGTAGTTTTACCTCATACTCCAGGAGGTATAGTACTACGAAATCTACAAAGAAGCTTTATCTAGGAATGAATATTTCTAATGATTTTTCTAATTAATGGTTACCATTTTTGAGTGGGTTCTCCACAGTTCATGTCACATTTAGATGAGTAATAATTGCCTCTATAATCGCATACATTAGAGCAAGCATCAATGGGAGCCTTCAATGAAACAAAATAGCACCCAATATGATTTCCATTTACCCATGTTTGCCCTTTGCTCATAGTACTTAGGTCCAAAGCCACTAAATTGGCACCTTCGGGTGTGTTAAACTCAGCCTACATGGTCCCATCAAGAAAAAGATTAGCAAAGCTCTTGTCGTTACTATAACTAGGACAAATCAATCTATGCTAGTTCAGCCAGCTTAAAGTGTTGTGACTGAGTCAAAAATGTAAAATGTAAAGAAATCTGGTGAAAAGTTTCCTTTTGAGATTGAACTGAAGAAGGGTGGATTTGTTTGAATTGTTCAAAGGAAATAAAAATGTGGCACACATTTAAAGGGTGCACTATGCAGTTCAACTGGATGAAATTAGCAGGCAAGAAATGATATAGAAAGAAATTGGACTTTCTCAAAAATAGAATATAATCTACCAAGAAAAGTCATCTAGATAATGAAAGGGATCCACATAATAGCACCCATAACAAGCCAAAAGCGACTCAGATATGATAGACGACTGTTTGTGCATTAATCCCATTTTTGGGAAGTTTATATTCATATCAAGAAGGTTTGACATTTGATGAGGATAACATAGAAACTCAATAATAGGCTATTTACCTGGTTATATTGTTGTTAAAAGGAATATAAACTTACTTTCATGAATGGAAGGTATTATCATAATCAAATAACATTTGACTTACTAAGCTAATTTGATTAAATAAGGTCATGATGCACCTAACCACCTTCAAAAGTGTCATAATCGTTCTAAAGAAGGAAGGATTTGAGGTATAGTGCAATCTAAAACTTTAGGATTTTTTTCCCTCCAATATGTTTCTTTTCTGTTGGTTTTTGAACTTGAGACTCAGTGGAAATGCTAAGCTTTGTGTATACACTTTTATGTCTTCGATTGTGTCATTGATAATTTTTGCAGGCTTCCATATATAAAATTATCTAAAGCGAGTGTTATATTTTTACATATTAATTTGGCAATATGCCTAGTAGATGTGTTGATCAATATTTACAAACTCCCTTAACTACCAAAGACTTGAGATTGTCAGCACAAAAGATTCCAAACAAATCTTCAGAAACAGAGATGGAACATATCTCCTTCCCAAGGAATGCTTGCACAAAAAATAATTATGTTAGCATACCTTTAGTTATCTCCCTCAATTAGAATAGTGTATTAAAGAATTGCATACCTTTTCTACAATGGAAGTTGAATTCATTGCATGGAAAGAGCCCTTGGTGAAATTTGTGCAGGACCCACTTGGATTTCCAAAGCTTGAAAAGCTTATGGATGATATGTGTTGCCCTGAAGAACATTGGAGACGAAGCTCTAGCAATGTGAATGAGCTGATAATAGGATGAGCTTGACACACATGGGCACAGATAATGTCAACATATCTTGTCCCGAATAAAATTCTAGAAGGATCACCACCTACTTCCTCAATCATAACTAATACATTCCTTGTTGGGTGTAGCCATGAGCGAGGAACATGGTACTTGATTGAGGTAGTTATTCTATTTAGTATCAGTGTGAATTTTTTTTATGGAGTAGGTAAAAATTAGTTGAATCTATCAAAGGAGAACGAGCAAATTTCTTAGGCTAGCACAGATAAGGCTGTGTAAGGAGAAGTTTCCCTTAAGTAAACCCTCTTGCACGCAACATAGTTACAAAAAACGCCTGACTGATTCCTACTAAGGCTACTCCACTGACAAAAATCCCCTGGTTTATGTCTGCCAAGCCCAAGGTTCCCTCTCAGGTAACGGTTGACCTACCATGTTAATTTTATAGATTTGTACACACCAGATGTAGTTTTACCTCATACTCGAGGAGGTATAGTACTACGAAATCTACAAAGAAGCTTTATCTAGGAATGAATATTTCTAATGATTTTTCTAATTAATGGTTACCATTTTTTAGTGGGTTCTCCATAGTTCGTGTCACATTTAGATGAGTAATAAGTGCCTCTGTAATCACATACATTAGAGCAGGCATCAATGGGAGCCTTCAATGAAACAAAATAGCACCCAATATGATTTCCATTTACCCATGCTTGCCCTTTGCTCATGGTACTTAGGTCCAAAGCCACTGAATTGGTGCCTTTAGGTGCATTAAACTTAGTCTACATGGTCCCATCAAGAAAAAGATCAGCAAAGCTCTGGCCGTCACTATAACTAGGACAGATCAATCTATGCTAGTATGGGCATAGTGGTTGGAATGACCTCGTCATCAAGTCCAAACTTTAACTGATGTAAAGCCTTTGTGTGTGACTGAAGGTGTTTGATATCCCCTATCTATTCTACAAAGTCCAAATAGAAGAAGATTTTCATATCTGCAGATGAATCAGAGACACTGATTACCTTGTACTAGATGAGAGCAATTTGTTTAGGAGGGTTTACTCTTGAAATCCATTCGACTTTCTTTGCTCCAGTGTCTGAATATAGTTGTAAGTATTCACCCTTCAGACCTATTTGTGATTAAAAGGAAAATTGATAGTCTTCAATGTTAGAAGGGGAATTTTTATTGAGTATACACACATGGCAAAACTTGATCAGAATACCGACCAGAGAGCAATTATTCCTAGCTATACTAACTTGTTGGGATTATTACTCATGAAAACCAGGTTAGAAATGGGTAAAAAACAAATGGATAACATGACCTAGTTTAGCAGTAAATACCTGGTAATACCATGTTTGATAGCTCAAATCCGTTGAACCATTTCTAAGTCCCAACAATTTCACAGGACCATTTATTCCTGTCGGCCATGTATCAAAGAAAGATTTGATGTTCTATTCACCAAAAGAAAATCAATTCCCATTAGTTCATAACGAAAGTAGTTGATTGAGATAGCCTCAGTAATAGATAAATTTTTAAGTCCCTGCTCATTTAAAAGCAATAAACTCTGCTTTCAATATTTATATCCTCTAATCGTTTAGGTATGGAATTGAACCTACAATCCAACTGTCATGCTTAGTAGGGAAATATGATTCTCTCTAGTCTACAGTGCAATCAACTTCTCAAACATAAACCCCCATTTTGAATAATCTCCAGTCTGAGATCCTATAAAATATCATCATCGTGTTCATAATCGTTTTCTGAATTTAAACATCCCATCAATCAATCCAATCCTATATCGAATTATTCAGTTTCACATATAACACAAATTTAAGAAATTAACTTTCCTGGTGTGCCAAATCAACCAACAGTAGGGAATTGCTCTAGAAATTACATAGAAAAGTTAAACATTTTACTCACCTGCGAAATTTCCATTGACAAACACATGAAGTGTATGTCCTCGACTATCCACATGCAAGACTGTTTGGCTTCCACTCTTTAAAAACGGTTCATCTTCATGGATATAAATATTGTATTGATAAAATACATAATCAAAACCCTAACAAATTCGTGAAGTAATAGTCCTAACATATCTTCAGAGTACTTAGATTTGAGTACTTATTAATATGGAATGGAATTTCTTTATAAAGATATATCTGGATAACAACCACAAACTAGAGAAAGCAAGAAGACATGAAATTGATATTACTGGGAATTTTTTCTGAGAAAGGATCCTATAACAACAATTTGTGAACTTCCATAAAAACCAACTTCCTAATTGGAAAAATATTTGGGGTAAGGTGTCATAATCTCCCCTTGTCTCAAATGCAAAGTTAATTACAAGTTCAGAATACCTTATTGTATACCATAGATAATCACTTTTATCTAAAGTTGTGCTAAGTTTCTCTAACAAGTCGTGGGCAGAGAATTTGTTTTCTCCCCATATTCCAACATATTCTTTGTGCCATGACCAGTTTACAGATATTTTTCCTCTATCTCCACTTGATGTTCCAAGAGGATGAAGGGACTCCATGTTGACCTGCTCCATTCCCATTAAGGAAATTTTTCTACTAATATGTAACATTTGATACACATCTAATTAGAGGTTCTATATAATCCCACAACTTTCATCATCACCTCAGCTAATCTGATGAAAATCAGTAGAAAATATCACTAACCCTTGCAGTGTTATAGACCACATTTTTGCAGTCAGGCAAGAGACTGACAGACCAAACAGGTAGATTATAAGATATCCCATTGAATCGCATGGTTGCATCCTGCTTACTGTGGACGTTGCTAAGGAAGGCATCACAAACACCAGAATTCTTGGTAGAATATACGCTGCCTGCATATTCAGGGTAAGTTTGATGCCTAAAAGTGTCATTAGTTTCCATCTCAACAACTTTTAGAACGACACTCCCTTGCAAGGGTTAAACGATTATATACAATGGAATTATGTATAAATTATTCAATTGAATGACAAACCTTAAAGCCTTTTCCCAGTGAAATGATATTCATGTCTCCATAGATTAGAGCAGGTTCACATAGTTTTATCGCTTTGTGCAACTCTTTCAGATGCCCCCACTTCGACTGTGTTATCTTCCCTGTAAAGATCACAGAGGACAGTGATTACACAGAGATAGAGACTAATGTTTTATCGATTTTTTTTTAACTAAGCAGGGTCTACTTATGGAGAAAACTAGTTAGGTCTATTCTCATGAAATTGTGAATGGAGTTTTAGAATGTATACAAATTTAGTCGCCTCACTGCTTACAATTTTACCAGAATCCCATAAACATAAACATGGAATACATATTGTTTCAAATAAACAGAAAAAATCCAAAGACAAACTTACAATGGTTCCTAACTTTATGATTTATGATTGTAGAAGGATAATTGAACCAAACTCATTTTCAGCGTTATACAACCCAGGTGCACCCTTTAGAAAAACCTTCCTCGCACTCTTTCAGTGTCGATTAAAATTTGGCAAGGGAAACTCTGCCATACCATATTCGTCAATAGGGGCATCGTAGTCATAACTGGTGGTAATGAATGGACCGTCGCTTGTCCGCCCAAAGTTTGTGCCTCCATGGTACTGCAACATACAAAGAAATTAATAACACAATTATAAATGTGTATCGGCTCAAGCAGACGATGAAAGAAGATCAAAATCCACCATGTAATAGTTCTGGAATGTTCCTCCTCTCTGAAAAATTGGACCACTGCGAATGCGACATCCTTAGCAGGTGTGTGAGGGATCCTCCCTCCGAAGGTCTGAAACTTGTTGTCTAAACAACATCTGGGGAATAGTCCCTATTCTAAGAGGCATATAGTCGAAAATCAAGGGGCTTAAGTGCCATTGTAAGAACAAAACTATAAGTGCATAGACAAAGCAAGGAACTGTAATTTAAGCACACGAAAATACACAAAATTCTTCTAAGAAAATTCACATTACTGGGTGAAAACTATCTAATTAACGTGAGAACCATAATAGCAAAATTAAGAATTAACGATTTAAAAGAGTTCAAGGCCAGTGCTGACACAGTTTCATATAAAAGACAAAAACATTTGGTAAAAGATTGAAATACGTTTCCTCGACATAGTTCGATATTTAAGAAACAAGATTAAAATTTCTCTAGAATGAAAGTATACGGATGTTTAGTAACCTAGAATACTGGAAATCAAGCTTATCAGCTTTCCATAAAATGGAGTGTCTTTCTACATACACCAGATGTTTCTAAGAAGTCATATAACCCTTCAGGGGTTTACAAAAATACAAACAGAAACCTTGATTTAAAAACCCTTGTTGGGCAGTCTCAAGAATGACCACACCTAGGAGTCTACATGGAGATAAGCGCAGTGTTGGCGTAGTTTTGACCGATTTGTGCCTGTTTCGGTAGATGGGTACTGATAAGATAGTTCCACCTACACGGAGGAGTAGCAAATTAGTATCAAACAATAAAAACACAGATCCTGAAAGTATAACGAAGGAATTACAACAATGCTTAAGCCACAATTTACCTGTACAAATCGCCGTGGGAAAAAGATGAGTCGGGTGAAGGCATAAGATCTTGCCGCCAAGGGAACACCCAACTTTCTCCCTGCGTGTCAACAAAGCCCATGATGTTATGTCAGAGTTAGCGATTGTGTCGAACTGTGCATGAAGAATAGAGGAAAAATGACGCTCACCAATTGCTGTGAGTTCTATGAGTGGCACTGTCTTTCTCTCCAAAGTTTCAAACCGTAGAACTAAACTAGAGTGATATGAGGAAAAACTGCAAAAGAGAAACCACAAAACCCTGGAGAAGTTTCAGAGCAACATTTCGCGGTGGCAGAGGATGAGAATGAGGGTTTGGGTGACCAGCTAGGGGGAGGCAACACCTAGAAGTAGTGTCGAGAAAGAATTAGTGTGAGCAAGGGCGATTGACCTGCGGCGTGGTGCCGAGCAAGAAGTAGTGTGAGCAAGGGCGATCGACCTGCTGCGTAGCGAGGTCGCAAGACTTATAATTGTAACTAATTTAATACTGTAGAATCAATCGGATGGTTGAAACTATTTTAATCATCTAACACTTAAATCAAGGGCCCATGAATGTACATGTACCTTCAGAGGGGTGTTGATTTCAAAAGGGAATGCCTTACGACGTAATTAATATATTTGATTTAATTATCAATAAAAAATTATATAATATAATTATTTTTAATATGACAAAAATATAATGTATTTGTTTTCTTTTCAATTTCTTTTTCTCTAATTTTATGGTCATGGCCAAGTCACACAATAAATGGGTGCTGAGACCTAGTTTATGAGATAATAGACCTATCTTTGAGTAGTAATTTGACTACTGAAATTTACTAAGGTGTACATACTCTAGTCTCCTCTAGATTTGAATTAATGAGTCATATTACTACTAATTAACACTTTCAAATCTACCTCAAAAGAATCATTTTTTACCTTTTTATCAACATGTTATTCCACATATTTTTTGTTTATCTAATACCACTATAGATCCATTTTAACCACGGATCTAGAAAACTCACTAGAGAGATCGAATTTGTTGATGTGAAAACCTCTTTTAGAGTGAAAAACTTGAAAACAAGTTTACATGTAAAAAGATTTAATTCATCTCTATGTTTGATCTATCCATATTTATGATGGATCTATATTGGCTCCCTCTCTCTACACACACCATGTGTAATTTTTCATTGTTTAATTTTTTTTTTTTTAATGCATAAATGGATTTGACCCATAGTCTCTTTAGGCACTTTCATGGGGTAGACTACATAGTTTAAATTTCATAGGCCTTTATCCATACCACATGCCAAAAAAAATCAAAACCATAAGTCATTTCATATGACACTTGATAAAAAAAAATTAGTTAATTAGTTTAATTAAAAAGACATAAAATGCATAACTACTTTGCGATAAATCTCATTTTTTTTTTGAGGAAAAATTGAAATTTTAACCATGGAAAAGAAAATTACATTTTTATATGCATTCAAAAGTTGGCTAAACAACCATGCAAAAAAAAATAAGGCCAAGAAAAGTCCCTTATCATGTCCAAAAAATATATCAATAAAAAAAAAGATACATCGAAAATAAAAACTACATTACATACATATCCTCCTAGTTAACTTGGAATTTTATGAGAGAGATAAAAAAAAATTATGTAGATTTATTGCCAGCCCTACTAAATCTCCATCTACAAGCCCTCTATCAAAGGTTTGTGATAATATTATGAAATATTATCATCTACAAGTGCCTAGTACCTACAAACCACCTACTTTAGATAATATGCATGCAATGGAGTTTCTTTCCCTACATGCATGTAGCCTTCTTAAAAACGGATAGGGCCTCATTGATGGTTGTTAGGTCACACCTAGATCCATCACAAAATAATAAAATATCATTCACAACCAATAGATGAGTGATGTTCATATCATCAACTACAACAACACCCCTTAATTCACCCCTCCTTTAAATCACAACCAAGGCCCTCCGTCACCAATAGAAATAATAGGGGGCATAAAGGGAAACCCTGTCATAGTCCTCATTGAGCATGGAGAAAAGTCAAAGATGGCCCTTTAATTAGTACTACAAATGGTATCATGGTTATGCAACTCATAACCCAATTTATAAAAGGTACTTCAAAGCCGAGATGGTTCATTAGCAATCTGATATATATCTATCTCATTCTACCATATGATTTAGAAAGGACGATTTTAATCACCAATCCGTTGATTTTCTTGGATTTTAAATTATGAAACCCTTCTTGAGAAACCCTTATTGCCTCATTTATATGTCGACCTTCCAAAAAGGTAAATTTTTCCTTAGTTACATTTTTGGATAAATTGTTTTTAGCCTATTGGCTATGATTTTTTCTATGAGTTTGTATGTGTAGTTGCACAGTGATATAAACCTAAAGTCATCAAAGGAATGTGGAGTATCCGATTTTGAAATGAGGGAAATAAAGATAAACTTAAAATAATGAGGCATCATATGAGATTGTTGAGAGTCCCTAACCACCCTTAAGAGATCTTCCCCCAGTTATCATAAAGCCTCGTAAAAGATTTCAAAAACCAACTATGAGGACTAGGGATTTTATCCTTTTGAAAATTGTGGAGGACATTTTGTAATTCAACCTCAGTCATTGATTCTCTTAAACAATAGTTGTCTTCAGCTCTTGAGAACCTAGGGAAAGATCGAGCTAGTAAGACTACATTAGCAATGGTAACCTCAGGAGGGGCCATATATTGGTTATTGAAGTTGGTTTTTCCTAGCTTTGTAAGATCTTCAAATAATGAAGCTTTGCCACCTTTTGAATTATCCAAATCCTAAATAGTGTTGGGTGCTCAACACCCCTTAACAAATTGCTGAAAGAACTTTATTTCTTCATCACCACTCTTCAGCCATATGGCTCTACTTTTTTTTCTCCAAGTCTCCTCCTTTTCTTCCAAAATTCTCATTTTGGCATCCTCTAGTCGAATGATCTATTGTTTAGATTCCTACAACAAATAACAACCCATCCATTTGGAGCTTCTAGACTCTTCAACTCTTCGTACACATATTTTAGATTTTCCTCCTCTATCTTTTGAGGTTATTCCACTCACTCATAGTTTTTTTCACCCTTTTAAGATTTTTCATCAAAGTGAGGCACATCCCCAACATGGTTGTAAGGAATCATGGTTCATTAAAATCCCCTTTCATTTCAAGAATAATTGGATAGTGATAAAATTCACCCCCCACCCCAATCCACTGACAAAACAAAGGATTCATTTCCCATAGAGATTATGTCATAAGAAATTGGTCTATCGGTCTGGCACCAATCGCATCCCCAGTTCTACTATTTCTCTAGGTAGATTTATACTTAATCGAATCCACATGACACAAGTTGTGTTCATCTAGAAGGTGGCTAAAATAGTTAAATAGGGAGTCCACATGGATGCGAGGACCCCAAATTTTAGAAGCTCCTATAGAAAAGTTCAAATCCCATCCTACCACTAAACTATTAACTTTCATAAAAGATTGAGACATCAACAAATCCTAGATATCAATCCTTTCTTTGAAAGGCCCATAAATCTTGACCATATTTAGTTCCTTCTCCAATTCACAAGGGAAAATATTGACTCCCGAAACCATATCATATGCCTAAGTTCCTATAACCTTCATTGGTTCTTGGCTAAAAGCGACAACCAAACTCCTAGATCTCCCTTTTGCATTAGAAGCCACAAAAAAACAACATTGAAGTAGATATTCCAGAGCCTTGCTATCAATTCCCCATTCCCCAATGTTTCTTGTAAGAAAATAATGTCTTTGTCTTTAGAATGTACCATCCTCCACAAGGCTAGCATTTTGGAAGGGCTAACCAAGCGCTGATAATTTGAAAGAGAGAAAAATAATTTGGGAACTAGACCAGGGCTATGCATTGCTCTAAGCACCGCAATAAAATATCTCTTTCTACCAGTCGCAATGTCCAAATTGGCCTTAATTTTTTCTCTTGAGATATTATATTTTCTTCACCACATGCACCCTCCCTGCTTGATTAGAGAAGAAGTGCCTAGTACCCCTATACTTGAGATGGAATCCCTCTTCTTACTATAGGAGCAAAGGTTATACAATCAGTTAGATTTAAAGGACGTCACCATTTCCCTAGATGGGGAAGATATCGAATACGAGAAACAAGTAGGGGCGGGGGGGGGGGGATAGGACAAGATACAAAATACAATTTGAGTAGAGATGGGGCAACAAAATTTAATGATGGAGATTGTGAGAGATGTCCCATCCCCATAGTAAGTCAAGAAAAAGAGCCAGTGAGATTTGAAATAGGGAGAGAAGGAGAGAAATTACCCAACTAGAAGATTCATTAGGAGGATTAACCGGCCTCATGCGTGTCGATCCACCCAGATTTAGCTGACACGTCGCCCACATTATTTATGTGCCCACCCATCATCATAATCTCTGGAGCATCCAATTGTTGAACCTAGGGAGTGGTCTCTACCAATAAACATCCTAAAACTCCCCCCTTCCCCCTCCTGTTATCTCCCTCATGTAAATCATTCACACCTTTCCTGCCTGAGAAAAGGAGAGGGGCGTACTACAAAATGTGTCCCTATTTATGACATTTACAATACCTAAAGGGAATTCCTTCATAGTCAAGAACTTGCTAATGAGTAAACCCCTGATAGTTTATATTCATTTATGCATAAAGCCCTTCACATGAGTCCAAATTTACTAGTATCATTGCTATAACCATCTTTCCACTGGTTTTAGAAGACCTATCAGCCTCCAAAAAAATTCCTAATTTATTCCCGATAATATTGAAAACATCCTTGGACGAAAGTCGTGGCAACAAACCAAGTACTCTTACCCACATAGGGGCATAGCCCATTTTCTCATGACCAACATCGAATAAAGGGTTGCATTATTTCATCATCACTAATGAAGAATAAATACTCCATGTTTTACAAAGGACCCAACTGGTAGCTTCTGCCGAATTGAATTTAAACATGAACTAGCCCCGAGTAAGGGTGCTTACCTTAGGGAATTCATTCAACTCTTTCCCCCATTCATTTTCCGTGTTTTTACTCAAGAACTCAATCGAGAGCAATCTTCCTCTGATCCACCCCACCACCACCTTTTATGATATCTCCATAGCTTCACCTAGTTGTGCATCTTCCCTAAGCACCAAATTCTAGTCATCACTTTTAATTTTAGCATATTTTCTTTTTTTCGTATCAACTTTCTATCAATAACTACTATTAAAAATAATTTGAAATATTTTCTAAAATAAAATATCTACTATCCAAATAATAGTCATTAATAACTAAATTAAAATTTTAAAATTTCTATCTAAAAACCTAACTATTTACATAAATAAATAAAAGCACAATCTATTTAGTTTTATATATATTTAATTAAAATATTAATTATTACAAAATTTGATATATTTTTTATTTTATAATTTATTTAGGTTTTGAATATAATTATATCATCTTGATAAATAAAAAATAACACACTAATATTCAATGTTAAACATTCAAAAAAAACTTAATATATCATTAGTTAAAAAGTATAACCATCCGATATACTCTATACTTCAGTTCGCTTTTCAAATCTTAAATCTTACTTTGCAAATTTGGTTTCACCTCCTCATTGATATCAATTTCGTTTTGGATTTTTATGTTCATGGTGACAATACCACGAGAGGAAAGGAATTCAAAGAAATATTTCTAAACTCGATCGAGATGGAGGAACTTAATACAGCGACTCATCAACCCCACTAACGATTCAGAAGCTGTCCCTTTTATTTATTTATTTTTCTACAAAATAAAATAAATTAATTTGAAAAAAAAAACCTAACATACAAAAACTACAAAAAACAATCACGAAACTCACCATGAAAACCACAAGAGAACTTAAAAACCCACCAAGAAAGTCCTTGAAGACCAAAACCAACTTAGAAAACCACCAAGAAAACCCTTGAAAAGCACAAAACAAAAACTATAATTTAGGTTTTAATTTTTTTTTTAATTTCAATATTAACAAGCTTATTATAAATATTTTCTATGGTAAATTTTATTTTTAATTATTTTACGCTTTAGTTTTTTTTGGAATTTGGTGAAATAAATTTTGAAAAAAAATGATTTTTTTGTTATTAAAAATGCATTTAAATTTTGAACAAATTTGATTAGAAATCTGCCCAAATTTTTTTCAAAACAAAAAACAATTCAACTATAGAACTCCAATAAATAAATAAATTAGGAACTTTAAATTGACATAATGAATATGGTTGCTCATGGTGAATCTCTATTAAATCTAAAAATATTTTTTTTCATTTATTTTACATTTAAATAAATTTATATTTTAAATATTTTTTAATAATAAATATAGTAATTTGTTTTATAAAATTAATTATATTTAACTAAAATATTTTAACTAAATTAAAAGTCCAAAACAATTTTTATTTTTATTTTTTTTATTATATATATCTATATATATATATATATATATATATATATATATATATATATAAGTTGTAAAGTATAACATAACATAATTATTATATATATACAACAAAACTAGATATATAATTATATAATATAACATAGCATGTAACATAATTATATAACTACATATAGAGCATAGTTATCGTTATATTATTTCTTTCTCACACACTTATATGTAACATTTAACATAGTTTTATAATTATTTAACACAATGTGCTCTTCATAATAACATAAGATGGGTGATGCTCAACAACTTTTTTAAGACTCGAGTTGATCTATAAACTATAATATTCCTTAAGATTTCCATTACTCATATTTGTAGAATTATTTAATATAATGATACATGACATACCTCTTAGTTCTCATCCTTATTAAATTTATTAGTTGAGTAATGATTTTGTAACTTACACTTCCTATATTTTTATTTAACTATATAACGCAACATAGAATAACTATCACACACACACACACACACACAAGTTAAAGTTTCAACAATGCATCATTGATACATACATTAAATCCATGATGGAAAGTGCATTTAAAGTGAATATATAAGCATTTTGACTCTTTTCTAATTTGTACCATATTGTTTCATTATGTAGTGTGTCGTACCAGAAACATTGTCTTCATGTGCTCGCACCTAGTACATGTCACGTGTCAAAATAAAACATATAAGAACTTGCCTTATGGAGTATTTGGTTGGCATGAAGTTTTATTAGTTTTGCAAATAGGTTTATTTCAATTTTTTACATATATTTACATATTTCTGCTCTATGAATAAAATGCATTATTTATAAATGGGAAAAAGTATAAGTTGGACTTTCAATCACATTTTTCGATTGTGTTTACATGGAACTAAATACTTTGGTTGATAGTTTATCAAAGTAGACACTCTATTTAGTTTAGGACTTTAACCTATATTATTCTACTTGAGTTTATAAATGGTTTTCTTGTCAACATTCTTTCTATGTCAACAATTTTTTCTTGGATTAGTTTATATGTATTATATGTAATTTGCAGACCCATCTCCCATACACCCCCCAACTGCAGCTCATCGAAGTGTTGGGGGATCTGTTATACATGGTCGGGCTAGATCACGTAGCCATACTAGAGTGTCTGTTCCACTCATAGATCCTCCCTTCGACACAAGTCAGAGTGCCAGAGGCAATGTTTCTATCTTTGTTGATGATCTTGTTATGGATAGTGGACCTTCTTCACTTGTTGCAGGTATACATCTTGCATTTTAAATCCTCTTTAAACTTTATGTGTTTATGTCTTGAAATTGTCTTTAATTTTTAAATCGTCTTCCATTGATGTGTTTGAATTTAATGTGTATGTTATTATGCTTCTAGTTTATTATACACACACACACACACACACACACACACACACACACACAAACATATGATTTGCAAACCCTCAATGGGGTGATGTTGAGGATCAAAGTGCAGTGTCGATCCCTCCGTGGAATGACACTATAGCTAGTATAAAAATTCAGGATGTTAGGGCCCAACAAACATGGATCACACTAGAGTTGGATAAAATATCTACTAGTTCACCTACTAGACATAGTTTGTCTCTCATGCTAGATAACATCAACAAGTTGATCGAAACATACTAGAGGGCGGGCCCACAAAGACACCTCCTATATTCCATGGATAGGATTAGGAGGCTAGAGGTTAGAGGCCCACATACTTGGAAGGAAGTGAAAGATGTCACCAAGAACATTGATATTCGTGGGGATTTGTTTGGCATCCCTCTGGAATGTCATGCTAGACATGCTGGTTTGATTCCGATAAAATATTTTAAGAATGTTGATGTAGCCCCTTTTGTTTATGATCGATTCATTAGATCTTGGGGCCATTTCCCCCACCATGAATAGGTCCCCATTTACTTTGCAAAGCATATATATGCAGAGTTTGTGATACATATGAGGTCGGATTGCACCAAGACCAAATCTAAGTTTTATGGACCTATTTTAGGATGTAGTTAATGTTTCAGTGCTTGTGGGGACCCTACGCATGCAACACCACCTCCAATATTGTTTCCATGACCATCTTGGAGCGTGGTATTACTAGCAGAGGTAGAGAAGTCATCACAACTTAGCAATGAGACTAGGCATAACAATGGGGATAACATGCAGAGGACATTGGCCATTCCACGTGTCACATTGCGTGGAGAGATGACCAGACCACCTTTGTTGCCTCATGGCCCACTAGTTGCATTACACGATGATTCATATCTTGAGAGTTTAGGGCATGACCAACTTTTTTCATATGCACGTATGTGTCGTGATACCATTCGTGACACGTGGAGGGTGCACAACCCATGTGACACAGACTAGGTACATATATATGAAACTTTTGACTCTTATCATCAAATTTTACATTATTTATATTAATAAGTTTGTATGAGATTGCATTTATATTAAAAATTTCATGATAACATGCATGCACAACCCAACTACACATATGAGCTTCTGAGATCATTTGAGGGGACAGTTGACTAGCTAGAGCAACCTCCTCTAGTGCATGTTTTCATGGCTCGATCTCCTCCACCTCCACCTCCAACTTCTAACACTTATGGACTAACAGTTGAGGTGAATTTTTTTATTCTTAAGATTTCAACATTTTATTTTTTTAAGTTACATGTATGCATGCTAATTAATTCGTAGAGTAATTATAATTTGTCTTTTCCATTGTGTACATAGGCCCATATGCAGAGGGGTGTCGATGTTGTAATTATGTGGACACATCAGTGGGATGTTGGGTATGAAAGCATTGAGCAACAGACAGGGGAGAACCAAAACCAGATTGATCATACCCCCATTCCACCTGACTTCCATTTTCACTCGACCGAGTCATAGGTAGGGGACTATTAAATGCACAGTTCAAAATCTTTTATTTCCAGATTGTTTATTTTGTACAAATAATGTTTTAATTAATTTGAATTTGAATGTGTTATATTGCAGTACTATATTATGGATGCTCACTCTGCACAATAGAATGATCAAAAGAGTTATAGAAGCGATACTTTCTAGAGTGGATCATAGATAGTTTGTATATTTTCAAGCCCATTTCATAGGGCATATTCACATGTGATGTACAAACTTTGTATATTTTCATACATGGACAATTTATGGATGCATGAACATTATTTCAGTTTATGGATGCTTATTATTTCAGTTTGTGGATGTTCATGTGTATAATGTAATTTGTATATATTTTCATATAGATAGTTTATTATCATACATAGCTAACAAAATAACAATTTTGACTTCTCCAGAAATAAACTAAGAAAATAAGTAAAATCTTAGACTATGATGCAAGTCATTTTGATACTTATAATGAACTAAAATATATGTTCATGGTTCAATTAAAATACACAAATATGATTGAAATACATTTTAAATTCAATTTTAAAAAATGTCTTCAACTAGTAATGTTCAACTAATAACTTGTTTTATTAAATTTTATTTCTTTTGAGGTCATCTACAACAACTTAGTCATAACACATTATATAAGTCATATGTATTAGAATTTAATATTCCAAAAAAAAATGATTTGTTTTTAGATAATTTTATATAATTTTATGAACTTTCTTAAATTTAGTTGGCTATCAAATGTTTCAATCAATTCCTTAACTTAAGACATTCAATTAAGAACATTCAAGAAATAAAATTTTACAAAATAACAAATTTGAATTCTATTTTCATAGACTAGGGAAATAAGTACAATCTTACTAAGGGTAAGATAACTTGGCTTGGTGAAGGAAAGCACAGGTATGGCGAACAAGAGTATGCGATCTGGGGTCACTGCGAGTATGGCGAACAAGAGTATGCGATCTGGGGTCGCTGCTGCTGGGCACTGGTCTTTCATAATATTTGACACCAGTATTTCGCAGGTTTGATGTTCACTGCCCCATTTTCTCCCCTATCCTTTTGTGTTATCTTGTTTTTGTTTCTCCCATTGTCTCTGCATTGCCTTCTATGGACACTAGTCTATACTTGTAGGGCACTTCTGGTCATTGACTCCTTCTATTTGTGGGGGATCCTACCTACTATCCAGGGGTGTGTTTCATCATATGCGACTCTTGGGGGTGCTCCTATTTTTTCTTTCTCTCCCTTTCCCTCCCTTGATTACACTGGATATATAGCATGTTATTCCTGCATCTCAATTCTCTCCATTATTATTTTCACTCAGAAGCCCTTGATATTCTGATACTTCTCTGCCTTGCCATATACCTTCTTATCTTTATTTTCTGAACCCATTTTCATCCTTCCTCTAGACGTCCATATGCCTCTCTGGACTAAGATTCTTAATCTCTTGTGTCCTCCGCTTTCTCGGGAGGAAGGATCCTGCCTACAAACAAACAACCTTCTTCCACTCTGGCATCGGTGGATCAATTCCTTCATAATCTCTCGGCCTTGCAAAACTTTTGGTATCCGTTTTTGCAATAGATGGTGGACCTGTCAGAGTTGCTACTATTGTTGCTATTGTGACGAATTTTAAATATATACCTCACTATGCTATTGTGTGGGGTTTCGATCTCTCGTCTATGCTCTGCGCTAGTCTAGTTTCTGCTCTCGGTTGGCTTGTTTTTTCCGGCTACCGGAGCCTGCTGTTTTTCCAGCAGGTTTTCGATTTTTCAGATGGGGTGGTGTCGTTATAATTGCTTAAGGTGACTTGGGTCTGCATCATACATTCTCCTCCTGACATACTCCTACACATTCTCTCTAACATGATCACACTCCTTCTATTTAAAAATTCCACTCTGGGTACTTTCCTCATATAGACTGGCCTTTTGACGGTGCTTCACTTTTTTGGGCATTATGTGGGTGTTATGTTCTGCGGCTTTTGTACTTCGTAATTTGTGTTTTGTGGATCCATAGATATCCTTGACAGGGATTCTCTGATGTAGTATATTTAATTCTGACCTACCTCCTGGAGATTCATTTAGTTTGCATTTACATTTCCCACCATATAGTTGTACTGGTCTTCCTTCTCGTTTATGCGGTCATGGACCTGCTAGATTCTGACACCTTAGCCCACGAAGCTTTCATTCGGGCCACACTGGATTCTGAGTCAAATTTTGGGCAGCGGGGCCCAACGATCCCAGACACTTAGCTCTCATCTCAGCCATCGATGCACTCTCCAGATGGCTCACATGAAGAACATGGTTTACATGGACATCCCCATGCGGAAAATGGATGGTGATCCCGACATCAACATCGTTCTCTCAAGATTTCTTCCCCGACCCCTGCTCTGGTTTTTGACCACGAAATCCTCATAGACCGGGTTACCAGCCTTCAAAAGTGGGCTCTTGTTGGAAAGTGGCATTTTGCCAATTTGTGTGAAGCGGATATGAGGCATTGGGTTGACACGAAGTGGAAAACACTATTAGGTTATATGCCTACAGTGGTGTGACTGTTAAATGACTGGTACAGTTTTCATTTCCTCAGTTGGGAGGATCTTATTAAAATCATGTCAATTCCTTGGATCAATGGGCGGAGCTTTCTACCGCTACATTCTTGGTACATTGAGTTCAATCCACTGATAGAAACCCCCCAAAACAAACTAATTTCAGTTAAATTGCCTGGATTTCCCATTGAATTTTGGACGAAACAGGTCATTATGGATATCGGTAATGCTATTGGCAAATTTGTGTATGTTGATCCGCAGTGTTTGGGTGCACAAGACAAGCGTGTTGATTCGATCTTCAATGAAAAAGAATACAGAGGGGGCTTTTTGGATCATATTGAAATCAACTGGGGTGCTACTCATTTGGTTCAATGACTCGACTTCTAGGGGTTTCCTTTTCTGGTGTCTTAATGGCCATGATACAAGTCATCTTCTGGTGCAATATCCATGGTGGATGGGTGACAGATTTAGGACTCACTGACACTATCATCATGATATGTGGGGAAAAATGATTCTCGTCTTTCTGTTCCTCCACATAGTTGGTATGAGATGCCTCCTCCCAGACGTAGCCCCCTACACTCTATAGGTATTTAGAATCATCCTTTTTTGTACGTCAGTCTGTTAAACTGAATATCTCTGCACATATTAACATTCCTTCATCCCCCCCGATCTTTGGATGGGTCTGGTGTTCCTCTGACTGATGCCACCTCACCTCCTCCTCCGAATAAGATCCCTCCTCCACTCGGTGACTATCCTCCTTCACATCCCAAATCATATCTTCCGTCATCACGTGATGAGCCCTCATCTTCACACATCTTGTATATCCCCATGTCGTCTCCTTCACGTGACACATCCTGCCCACTGGCGACTGGAACCCGCCCTACATCACCACTTTCACCACTTAATTCACCCACTAATTCGATTGACTGTGACCTGGATTTTCTTCTGCAGAATAAGACATTATATCTTCACACTCTCACCATTCACAAGCCACCTGGCTCTTCATCTCCCCGTATCATCCCCTCCTCTGCTGGGAATATCATTGTACGTCGCAAACAAAATCGTGATAGTCGACATTTTCGAAGTCATCGTTGACCTCTCCCATTCAGTTTTGCTGACCCTTCTTCCCTCATTGATGTTCCTATCACTAGTTCTTTCCTCCCTCGGGCCCTTGGAGCACAAACACCCGCTCATGGTTTAACATGACCTTCATCCTCTCTCTTAATATCCAGGGTTTGGGGGCCGCTCCTAAATATTTGGCCCTCAAGGCGCTCTTCTCTTCTCTTCATCCATATATTATTCTATTGCAGGAAACTATCCATGTTGTCCCACAGGTGGTTCAGTACTTCAGGAAGATGCTTCCTACTTGGCACATAGAGGCCACTGATGTTGATGGCCTCTCGGGGGGATTGGTGGCTATTTGGGATCCACAATGGGTTAAAGTTAAAGATTTTTCATGTTTTTCTGGCATCTTTCTGGCTGGGCACATTCGTGGCCTACAGGGTAAAGTTCATATATTAAATGTATATGCTCCATACAGAGACCGCGTCTCCTTCTGGGATCACTTGATTGCTTCGGAAATTCTGGATCTTGCTTCTCTTATCATCGCAGGGGATTTAAATTTTACAATCGGTCTAAATGAGGTATGGGGGTGTTCTCGAAGGGTGGATGCACTGGATGACTAAATGAAGGAGATCATTTTCGAGCACAATCTTGTTGATATTTTCCCTTCCACACTTTCACCAACTTGGGATAATGGCAGATCTGGGGATGCATATGTTGCAAAGCGGTTGGATCGTTTTCTCATGCATGAATTGATTGTTGAGCGGCTCAGGACTGTCCATTCTGGAGTGGTGTGTAATCATATCTCTGATCATCGGCTTATCGCCCTTCACTGGAGGAGGGGAGACTATAGAGGCAGGATTCCCTTTAAGTTTAATCGGGTTTGGCTTGATGACCCAGATTTCAATTGCCTTGTGCGTGATGTCTAGAATCGTGATGGGATTTGATCCCACACCCCTATGATGCATATTCAGGAGAAGCTTAAGACCCTTCGGATGGAGGTTAAGGCATGGGAGAAAAGAAAACGTAGGCATATGAACAAAGAGCTTGATGCCATATCTAATGCATTACAAGACATCCACCCACACCTCCTTGAGCATAATCTTCCTGTTCATATCAGAAACCGCATACATGCTCTCGAACTCAAAAAGAAGAAACTTCTGCTTATCAAAGAGACCACCTAGTGACTAAAGAGCAGGGCCATCTGGCTTCGAGAGGGGGACAAAAATACAAAATAAATTCATAGATATGCAAACTTCTGAAGGAAGGTAAACTCTATTTGGGAGATTAATGATGCGACCGACACTAAGGTTCAGTCACAACAAGATATTTACAAATCTATTGTTCAACATTTTCAAAATGCATACCGAAAAAAAGATTTCGACTTTTTGGAGGATCAACTTTGGGGTGTGGAATTATTTCCAAGCATGTTTGATGAGGCTTCTAACTTGGCTCTTTTTAAACTTGTTTCAGAGGAAGAAATTATGGGTGTGCTAAAATCTTTCAAGGGGGATAAGAGCCCCAGACCTGATGAGTGTACAATGGAACTTTTCACTCATTTTTTCGACCTCTTCAAGCAGGGTCTTATGGACATGGCTGATGAATCCCCATCCACCACCTTCTCAAAATATAGACCTATTTCGCTTTGTAATCTTATCTACAAGATCATCTCTAAAACTATCACAAATAGGATGAAGCACACATTGTCCAAATTTATATCTCCTCAACAGTTCAGGTTCCTCAAAAATAGACAGATCCATGATGTTGTGGCGATTTCCCAGGAATGTATGCACTCTATCCATCATAAAAAATAACTTCCGCTATAATGAAAGTTGATCTACAAAAGGCTTTTGATTGTCTTGATTGGAGCTACTTGAGGCTAGTCCTTCACAAAATAGGTATTCAAGCTGGACCTGCAGAGTGGATTATGGCTTGTGTCTCAAATGTACATTATGAGGTTGTTATAAATGGCTATCCTTCAGATTTCTTCAAGGCGGGGAGGGGTCTCAGACAAGGCTGCTCACTATCTCCACTTCTCTTCATCTTGGTTATGGATGGGCTGAGCCTTCACATACAAAAAGTTGTGGTAGAAGGGAAATTTTAAGTATTGCATATGGGGATAGTTCACATAGTTTTTTTGTTGAAAACGCCCTCATCATGGGGATACTTAACAAGTTTGCATGGCTCTATCTTTTTAATATTTTTGCTAAGCTTGGAAATGCCTCTGGTTTGCTCATGAATCTCCAGAAATCCATCATTCTCCATGACATATGTGATGAGGAGATTATCGCATACATAAAAAGATTATTTGGTGTGGCTTCCGAACCATTGATGGGGGGTATGAAATACCTTGGATTCCACATCAAGCCCTGTAGCTATAAAGTCAGGGATTGGATGTGGCTCATAGATCGTTTCTATAAGAAAATATCTGGCTGAGAGTTCAAATGCTTATCTTTGGGAGGCCGAATCACCCTAACACAAGCTTTGATTACTCAATTGGGAGTGTATTGGGCACACTTATATCTTTTTCCCCTCACCATTATAAAAAGACTCAACAGGATTACAACAAACTTCATCTGGTCTGGTATGAAAAATCAGAACAAATACCACCTTGCCTAATTGGACCACCTCACTCTTCCAAAGCGTTTGGGTGGCTGGGGTATTCTGAATCTGAGGAGATTTGGCTGGGCACTATTACTTAAATCTATGTGGAGAGGGATTTTTGGTGATGGCACCTAGGGTATGATAATTTGGCACAAGTATTTAAATAACTCTGATTTCTTTGTCTGGATGTGACGCGAAATTATTGGGATCACTAGAGGATCAACAATTTGGCTCAGTTTCATCAAAATTCACTGCTTCTTCCTACTACAACTGGCATGGAAATTGGGTACTGGCCACTGCATTATCATTGGTTTGGATCATATTCAAGGGTTTGATGTTACCTCCAATATATCAGATGATCTTATATATTGTTTAAATAGCCACAACATCCTTTTCTATTCATTTCATCATGGCAAGATAGATGTCCTATCTGGAAAAGGGCTTTGGAATTGAGACTAGACAAGCAGATGGCAAGAGAATGGAAACATATTAGATCTAACATGTAGCTTGCTGGAGTTTTCCATGTGGTTGAAAGAGACCAGATTGCCTGGACTGGAAAAATGAAGGAAGGTGGTCATATGGTGGCTGACACATATTTTTCTCTCTACCATCAGGAGACTTTACATCCTGAGGTATGTTGGTTCACAATCTTCTGGAAATCCAATTCTCCCATTAAGATTATTCTTTTCCTTTGGCTGGTATGGAAAAGTAAAAATCTCATGTGGGAAAACCTCTAGAAGAGGAATTGGTATGGGCCGGGTTTTTGTGTTATTTGCAGCGCTGCGAAGGAGAAAAATTTACACGTATTCTTACTTTTTCCTAATAGTATACATCTATGGCAAAAACTTGATGTTTATACTGGTTTCCCATATCAGCAATTTGATCATATCTCTAACTAGTTAAGCTGGTGGAGCAAACAACAACCTACATGGTGCAACATTCCCCTTAATTTCTTCCGGAAGATCTGGAGATGGAGAAACAACATAATCTTCAACAATCTTAGAGATTATGAATCACGGGTTCTGGAGCGCATCATATTGGGTTTCTCTATTAGCACTCTACAAGGTAAGGGACTAAAGGATACCATTCATAAATCGACTGGCCCAAAGTTGGTCTTCCCAACTGTCTATTTTGACGGTGCTTCACAAAGGAATAGGTATGGATGTGACTTCTTGATTGCTTATTCTCTGGGTAAGGAATTTTGGGTTCACTCGGGTGCTGGTTGCGGCACGAACATGAAGGCAGAACTTATGGCACTTTGGGGACTTCTATGGTTCTCTAGATATTTGAACATCCCTACTATGCATATATTTGGGGATTCCGAGATTCTCATTGATTATGTTCTGGGATAGGCGCAAATTTACCAACCCACACTCCAAGGATGGCTATTCCAAGTCCAACAACTTTGGATTTCTTTTATGGGCTCAACGATTGAGCACATTGGAAGGGAGTTCAATCAATCCGCGGACAGACTCTCGAAGAGGGGGTTACTAGATGAGTTGGACGGATGCACATTGAGATCAAGATGGAGGATTATATTATGGATGCTGGGGTGATACCTCTTCCTAGATAACTTCTACATTCACTGGAAACTCTCATATGATAATGCTGGCAGAATATCTTAGAGTATCTTCCGAGATATATTATTTTTGTCAAGAATTTTTATTTTCTTTTTTGTGTTTTTCTCTACTGTATATATATACTCTCATTATAAGCTTAGGATTGCAGATAAAATTAGTTTTTGCTATGCTTGCACAGATTTTGGCCATGGTGCTCTATATGTTTGGTCATGTCGTTATGTCATTGATTCTGGAATGCATCGATGACTTTAGATGATATTGTATACATCAACATGCTCCTATCCTCTCTATATGTATTACTCATATTTTGATGAATATAATGTTTTTTTCATACTGAAAGAAAAAATAAAAAATAAAAAAAATAAGGTACAATCTTACTATGATGCAAGTCACTTTAATACTTAAAATGAACTGAAATATATCATCTACATCAATTTAATATTGAATTATAGAAAGTGTCTTTTAGTGCAATCAATATATGTTAATTTAAACAATTAATGATATGTTTCTATAATTTTATGCACTTTACTAAATTTACTTGTCTATCCAAGTACCCCATTCCTCTTATGCTGGTGGTTCTCAAAATAAATATAGGACTAGAATGGGATTGGTACTTCTATAATTTTATGCACTTTACTAAATTTACTTGTCTATCCAAGTATTTCAATCAATTTTCTATCTTAAAAACTTCAATTAAAAATATTCAAGAAATAAAAATTTTACAAAATAACAATTTTAGTTGTCACATACTTTTCTTACAACCAACAAATAAGACTTCAATTTTACCATTTAACATTTCAATTTTACCACTCATTAGCGTTTCAAATTTTTTCGGCCAGCTTAAAGCGTTGTGGCTACTTGATCTCAACTACAATGAAATGAACAGATATATTCCAGTGCAGTTGGGTTTGCTGCAGAAGCTAAAGTACCTAGTTCTAGATGGTCACCGCAATGAATTCTCAGGAAAAATTCCACTCCAACTGGGTAATTTGACACAACTTACACAACTAGCGATTTCTAGCTTTAGTATTTCCAGTTCTATTCCTTCCCAAATGTTCAGATTTCCCCTCTCTTATGTATCACTTCACGTTACTCTCAATAGGATACCTAACTCCATTGCCAATTTCACATAATTGGCTTACTTAGATTTATCAAGCAATGTACTCACTGGCATACCTAAATCCATTGTCAATTTAACTAAATTGAATTATTTAGATCTTTCTCTTAACAATATCAGTAACATGCTTGAACACATTTCTAATTTAACCAAATCAACCTTTTTATATCTTTCTCAAAACAACCTCAACAACATTCTTGAAGGCATTGCTAACTTGACCAAATTGACCTTCTTAGATGTCTCTTACAACAAACTCATTAACATAACTAAACGCATGGCCTATTTGGTCAAGTTGACTTACTTAGATCTCTCTCAAAACAAACTTACGGGTAACATATTGGAAAACATTTTCAATTTGGGTAAGTTGACCTAGTTAGATCTTTCACAAAATAAACTTACTAGGCGCGCTAGTTTCTCGTGCTTTGTTTTGATTTCTTGAAGTAGATGCCTCAGCGAAGATTTTCTTAGCTTCCATAAATGTTTCCTTCATGCACACCAGATCAAAACCAGCTTCCTTTTCAGGGGCATTACAAACCCATCTGTCTTCTTTAGGCTGTTTTCCCTTATCATCCTCGGTTGTTACTCCACTTCTCATCACAATATTCACATTCGGATCTTCCTCGCGGGGCCTACCTCTCATCATTTGTAAATTTTGCGTAGGGTGTTGAGGTTGCGCCTTCTTCTCCTACATCTTAGCTATCAACACAGGGCATTCTTCGATAGTGTGGTCAAACTGGCTGTAGTATTGATAGTACAGGCGTGTATAATTTTGACACTCCCACATGTAGTGCCCTGGTGTCCCACGGTTATAACAAAGAACTTGAACACGACCTCTACTAGGTCCTCCTCCTCCTCGACCTCGTCCTCACCCCTGATATTCTCCATGTGCTCCCCTAGCACTCTGATCTGGAGGCTGAGTTTCTACTTACATTCGATAGGTATGTGTTCTTTCCATCATCAATTTCGTAGCTACGACAGTGGCACTCATCGTGACCCATAGATTTTTATAAATCGCAAAACAACTATTGTGGTGTCTGAACGAAATTTTGCAGAAAATGACAATTATTCATTATGTGTTTTCCCTCTTCCTACCTCAGGGGAATCGGTCCCCCTTCTGTAATATAATTCGCAAAGATAAGGCAATGGCCTTTATCATGCCCCTCGCTCTTACATTTGAGGCACTAGAGTTCCTTGCACACCTCTCACCTAGCCTCTTTCTCTTTTCTTAAGCTCTTCAAATCCAAGTAGAGGTTTTGCAACTACGAGTGAATCTACTGAACTCCCAAAGTCACATCCTGAATAGGCATCATGCAATCTCATCACAATTTCCAAGGCTTCTACCTGAGTTCCTATCTTATTTTGTGGCAAAGAAATCCACACGTAGGGCAGAAGCAAGGCTATAAACCACTCGCGGTGCTGGCCATCTGTAAGCTGCATATTAGCTTCTCAAATCACACATTTCAGCCTTTGATCTAACTCCCAGGGCGTCTCACCAGCCCTCATTGTGATTTGCTTAAATCCAACGTCTGACTGCGAGTCAGACTTAGGCTTACTAAACTCCTTGTTTAAAGCATCCTTAGTATATGCTAGCGTTGCTAGAGGATGAATAGTATAATACTTGATATACCACATCAGCGCGCAATCTTGTAAAGCAGTAACTAAGTGCGCCTTCTTTATGTTGTTATCATTGATCTCTTGCACGGTCCATACAACATTCACAACAAACTACAATTGATATGTATCTTCGCTCCCTGTACCCTTGAAAATCGATAGCTTTACTGAGTTCGACATGTTGAACGGTGGTGGGGGTGGCGGTGGTGTGGGCGAAGGTGTATGTTGTGAAGGTGAAGATGGAGTTGGAGTGGATGGATGATGTATCTACTGAAAACCCTATCTTATCAACTGGACCACACTCTACGGTGAGGCTTTTGCCGTTCCCTCGTCATCACCTGAAGGAAGTCCAATCAATGGGCTATATTAAGGGCTTGTTTTCTCTCGATTTATGAAGATCCGTCCATTTCACGTAGATCTAAACATCAAGGCAATGGCATAACCTGTTTCTCACACAAGAGCATCTAAATATAGGTATTCAATGATCTTAAATACTTACCTCGTGGTCCCTTGAAGAAGCGTCACTCTGCTTCATTGTAGTTGACTAAGGTATCAACCTCAAACTCTGTAACAAATTCTCCTATAATTCAATCGCTTGCGATCTTGCCTTCAGAGGCTTCCACCTTCGCACTAGCTCTGGAGTCCACACTATTGGACCGTCACGCCTCCACCTTCCTTGGTTGTCTGCTAACTTAGATATCCACTTGTATAGTTCGATTGGGAAGGTGCAGAAGAAAATTTCGTTTATTTTTGTGTGTTGAAAATAGCAACAAGAATTGCTAAAACTAGAAGTGCTAAAAATAGCAGTTTGGGTACCAGTGCTGGATTGGGAAACAGGGAATGAAAAATGGAAGTGCTAAAAATAGAATTTCTATTTTTAGTAGTTCATGATGGATTCCTAATTTTAGTCAGTCCCTGGACTAAAATAGGAAGTAAAATTCGAATTTGAACTTAACAGTTGTTTGAAAATAAATTAATTAATTCTCCATGAGTTAATTAGTTGTGAAAAATCAAACATGAAGTCTATGTGAGTACATGCAACAATTTATCTATTAATTGAGGAATTTATCCATCAGTTAAAGAGATAAGGATGAGTTCTAAATTGAGTAGTAATTAGTTGGCTCAGTTAACTGAGTCAAGTCCAGTTATAATTGATTTAAACAATTTGTTTAAATTAAGTAATTTCAGTTAGTTAATGCATGCTTGCATATAATTGTTGCACTTCAGATAACTGAAGATTCTCTCATGAATAACTCATGCATGTTAGTTCAGACAGAGACCAAGTTGATATCAGAGAAGGGACAGTGTACTATTAGTTGGATGAATATTTTTCCTATAAAGGAAGCTCATCCATGATGAGGATTTATCTCCTTCATGACTACGTAGTTGGATCAGAGGTTAGTGAGTGTGTGAAGAGGCCAATTCACACAAGTGGCTGCACTGGACCCCAATCAAAATTGTGCAAATAAATAGGAGGCTTGGAGGGTAAACTAGAGGTTAGATAGAGACCTTTGACTGTCTATCAGCAGCAGAGGTATTACAGAGAAAGTAGGATAGCTTTTGAGCTAATTCCTTTTGTAATACTGGCTATATTTCCACTTGTATGATAATACAGAGTTGGGGTTTTAGGCTGAGGCTTTCCCCAGGTTATATCTTATGTTTTATGTGCGATTGATTCCTTGTTATCAGTTATATGTGTTCTTATTGATGTTGCTCATGTTTGATTAAGCTTCCGCTAAATTGGTCGTAGAAGTAGATCAAGTATTTTGCTTTAGTCTATTGCATTATCAAGTGATCTACAATGGGAATTTCTACATTGTATCAAAGTGAGATTTGTAGAGAATTTTCAAGAAATTCTACATGGTATTAGAGCACAGGTGATCAAGGAAGAACAGTATACTGAGAGGAGATTTCAAAGTTTTGAGTTTTGGGCCGAGAGTTTGCAGAGCAGATTTGAACAATTATGTAAAAAATTTCAGAAACAAATAACAGATTTGGATTCCTTGCAGAAAAATACCCAAAATCAAAAAAAAAAATTGGCTGAATCAGAGTTTGGAGGAGGGAGATATCGCTGATTTAAAATCAGTGCTTTTTTCAAAAATTTCGTCATGGCGGGAAATATGAAACAGATTGGTGTGCTAGCCAAGAACCTGTATGCACTTGAGGTACAAGATGCATGCAAAGCCTTGAGGAGCAAGGCAAAGGTTAGATACTTGGTGGTTGAGAGGGAGGGTAAATTACCTCTCAACATGCAGTGCTAGAATTAGTCTCAGACAATTGTAGAGGAGCCACAATTGGTGAAGCAGCTTCAGGAGGTTGTGGAGCAGCCACAACTAGAGAAACTGAGAGGAGATTGAGTAGAGACATCTACTCATGCAGAGACCTCCAGTAGGGGAAACTTCGAGCCAGGTGGGCAGAGGGATCACATGCAGCCATACCTCCAGGTAGGAGGTGGGGCGATGTGGAGTGATCGTCCCAAGGAGGAGGGGCAGGATCCTTGAGGTACCCAACCTCTTTGATTTGAATTTGCTACAGGAGCCCCAATAAGGAGTAGCAAGACTGACGGATTGGGTAGAAATAGATGCGGATGGAGTGGCAGGTAGAGCTACAGTGCAGGAGTCCTAGGACTATGTAGAGCTAGGAGGTTGCAACTATGCGAGAGGCACAGGAGTGTTGCACCAGTTCAGGATGGCACAAAGAGGTGTGCAACGGTGCGAGATGCATGGAGTGTTGCAGCAGCTCAGCGGTCAGAGAGGGAGCACTTGTCAGCAGCAGGTAGAGCTTCAGCATCAGGGTATGTTTCTAGCCTAGCAGAGAGGTCAGTGGGGAGTTTTTTGTTCCGAGAGTTGTTGGAGCAACCACACTTGGTAGAAGTGTTGCATGCAGAACATTCCGAAGGTATAGGATCGGGTTCGATTTGAAGCCTTTCTTGTTGAGAGGGAGTGTCGAAAATAACAACAAGAAATGCTAAAAATAGCACTACTAAAAATAGCAGTTTGTGTACCAATGCTGCATTGGGCAACAAGGAATGAAAAATGGAAGTGCTAAAAATAGAATTGCTATTTTTAGCTGTTCAGGATGGATTCCTATTTTTAGTCAGTCCTTGGACTAAAATAGGAAGTAAAATTTGAATTTGAACTTAACAGTTGTTTGAAAATAAATTAATTAATTCTCCATGAGTTAATTAGTTGTGAAAAATCAAACATGAAGTCTATGTGAGTACATGCAACAATTTATCTATTGATTGAGGAATTTATCCATCAGTTAAAGAGATAAGGATGAGTTCTAAATTGAGTAGTAATTAGTTGGTTCAGTTAACTGAGTCAAGTCTAGTTATAATTGATTTAAACAATTTGTTTAAATTAAGTATGTTCAGTTAGTTAATGCATGCTTGCATATAACTATTGCACTTCAGATAACTGAAGATTCTCTCATGAATAACTCATGCATGTCAGTTCAGACAGAGACCCAGTTGAGATCAGAGAAGGGACATTGTACTATCAGTTGGATGAATATTTTTCTTATAAAGGAAGCTCATCCATGATGATGATTTATCTCCTTCAGGACTGTGTAGTTGGATCAGAGATTAGTGAGTGTGTGAAGAGGCCAATTCACACAAGTGGTTGCACTGGACCCCATTCAAAATTGCGCAAAGAAATAGGAGGCTTGGAGGGCAGACCAGAGGTTAGATAGAGACCTTTGACTGTCTATGAGCAGCAGAGGTATTATAGAGAAAGGAGGATAGCTTTTGAGGTAATTCTTTTTGTAATACTGGCTATATTTCCACTTGTATGATAATACAGAGTTGGGGTTTTAGGTTGAGGCTTTCCCCCGGGTTATATCTTCTGTGTTATGTGTGATTGATTCCTTCTTATTAGTTATATGTGTTCTTATTGATGTTGCTCATGGTCGATGAAGCTTCCGCTAAATTAGTTGTAGAAGTAGATCAAGTATTTTGCTTTAGTCAATTGTATTATCGAGTGGTCTACAGTGGGAATTTCTACATGGTATCAGAGCGAGATTTGTAGATAATTTTTAGGAAATCCTACAATGTGTACAAATATTTGTCTAGCCACTAGTCCTTTGACAAGCAGGGATTCCTTTTCTCTTGCACCATGAATTCCTGAATCTTCCTATCCAACCACTTCTCAATTTCCTTCTTGGTCGGATTCCAGTGATGTGACATCACACATCTCGTTATGCAGATCCTAGTCTTGGAAATAGAACCATTTGTTGGCTTAATGGGTCCTGACCCAGGTTCAAAGTTAATTATGCCAAACAAAACCCTACACTACTGGCCCTTTCGGCATCAACCTGCATAACGCAGGGTGAAGTTTCACCCAAAACAGTATGGGGAGATGTTGGAACCAAGTTTCCGCATCTAGAGATTAGTGTGTTGTCTTTTATCGCCCTAGATTTGCCTTCACGCAGACCTATAAAACCCTAAGGCTTGGTACTGCAACTTCACTTAAATGACCTTTAGACCTTCACGAAGGTCTTTGATAAGGTTTTGCAGACCCTTAATAGGTGAAGCATCCACTTATGTACACCATAAATCAACCCTAGATCTGAATTCACACAGATCTACTTAAGTATTCAATAAACACCACATAATGTATTATAATCTTCACGTAAATATTTAACAGGTATTACGTACAATTAGTAAGACATAATTAACGAAGTCGCGCATCACTACATCAATATTTCATAAAGACAATTATTCCATCACAGCATATATCGTAAACAAAAATAACATAAGTAAACAGGTAAGCACATGAATTTCTCCAACAAACTTCTTTATTGATAATCAATATGATGTTACAAAATCAAAAACTGCGATGTGCACTCAGTTGCAGGGGTCCACGCACTTAGCTGCAGACTCTACTCTAGGCCTCTACGCACTTAGTTGCAAAGCCTTTTCTTCCTCTACGACTCACTTCTCTGTGCTATCTTCTATTGACCCATTACATCCATCATTCATTACTTGCCTTAGACTCTCTAAGACACCTATTTATAGCTTTTCTTCATACAATCCCATGGTCTGCGGACCATGGTTAGATCTCAAAACCGACTTGAATTTACATAAACAAGAGGCTAAACCCCTTTTGAATTCTAACTCTCTACGCACTTCGCATCCACAATTTGTAGAGACTTTACATATTTTTACCAAAATTTACATCAAAACTTGGGTTTTTAACCCCAAAACTGATCCAGGGGACCCCATCCAAACAGTCCATCGAAAGTATGTAACATGGGTACTCCTTGGATGAGGAATCAAATTATGCATCCAATGAGTGTTCTTGCTCGAAATTGGAGTAAACCCATAGGGAGATAAGTTGAAAATACAAGTTGAAAAAGTAATTTTTTTCTTTTTTCCCTCTAAAATTTGATGATGTAATCTAATGTTATTTTATTATTTCCACTATTATTTTATAATTTCCTTACGATACCCATTTTAGACCTAAAAATTCCCCTAATGATTATTCTTTGAAGCACACTGCAATTCTGAAATTACGAACTCACTACAAAACTCATTGGTTGTACACTTTCAACTCAAGCACACTCCCTCACACACCCTTCTTCTAAACCAACAAATGAGCTTCTTTCCTTCTCATATTTGTAGAATCTAGATATGGTTAAGTCAATTAATTTTTTAGATGATGGATCTCACACAAAACCTTTTCACAAACTTTAGAAATGATTGAGATTGACATAATGACCATATCAAACCCCTGCTTCCACTATCCCTTTGATGATTTCAACTTTAACCACCTTCTAAAGGCCCCACGACTTATTTCGACCTTTTTCTAGAAAATTTTGACACTAGACTTCGCCAAAAAAATATTAATTTCCAGAGGAGCATGAGAAACCTGGAGATAAACTCGTAATCCCTTGGTCGAATGCACAGGCCTAGACAAAACTGACTAGAAGAGTTAGTCGCTCGCATGAGTTTGTCCTCCATGCGACTGGATTGTTCCAATCGCTCTGATGAACCTCCTTCCATGCAACTGGGGAAAAGCATGGCTTGCAATAAGGATCCAACCCTCAAACTTTCCACAGAGCTTCTGGGTAGTGAAATGACCTGTAAACCATCCTTCCAAACTCATCTTGACATCAGGGACCCAGCTGCATAACTTCAACAAGACATCACACACATCATCAACTAGACCTCTAGTACAAGTGTAGCTCAGCTTCAAGTGAGGCCTTGTTACCTCATGACACCTCTCCTACAGACCTTCTAATACTTATTACAACAAGTTACATCAACATGAAAACCTTCAACAAGTATACAACAGACTCAAGACTTGACATATAGACTCATGAGTACATGACTTCAACAGGGGACATCAATGGCAACACAAATAGACCAACAATGTGTCCTAAGGAGCATATTGTAGATGATAATAAAGGTTTTTCTAAAGAAAGATTGAAAAAACATTTTTGCTAATTTTGGAAATTTTTAGAATTGCATAAATTCATCCCAACTTTTGGGAATTTAAGACAAAATCATTTCTTATGATGCTATGATGCCACATGGTAATAAACAACATTCATAAGAATGCCATGCTTAATTACTGCAACTCCACCATCAATTGAGGCATCTACAAAATGAAAAACAAAAATTAAAACAAATCTCAATTAAAAATAAATATACCTAATCATTAGTTTAAAATAAAGTTAAACAAGTAGTTTCAACAATCAATTTTTAACCTATTTCATTTTTTTTTTTATCATTTTTTAAATCCAACTAAAAATTTAAAAGAATTATTGGAATTGTAATGCATATTTCAAGTGAATTCAATGTTTTTTTATGGGGCTCAATCCATCTATACATTTAAATTATAATTTGAATAATGAAAAATTACAATTTCACCAACAATTACATCATTTAATTTGGTGATAATTGCTTCAAAAAGCTAAAAAATTGATGTTTAAACTTGTTCTAGATTCATATTTTCATATATTCAAGACTAGGCCAATAATGTAATTAACATGATAAATAAAAAAGGAAACCTAACACAACATTAACTAAACATATTAAATAAGAAAATTTTGGAGTTAATGAAATGTTTATATAAAATCATAAATAATATTGCTAACAAAAATCAATATATAATGTATAGTGCATTTTGTTATAGCTTCTTGATAAACTAGTTTTTCTGGTATCATTCTCATGTACATATGATTAGAATTATCTTTTTCTTTATATAATCTTAAACATTTAAATGTGAACTCAATATGAAGAAATGTGGTAGTGTTCTTAAAATGAAGAAGTATATCCAAAAATAATCATAAAAAAAAAACATAATGTCTACTCAATAAAAAAAAGGTAATAAAAACTTAAAATAAATAAAAATATTATATTTATTATATTGCAATTAATCAATTTTATTTTATTTTATTTTTATGTTTTTTTAAAATCAATTTTAGTTATTTTTTATTAATTAATTATTTTTATTTTATTTTCTTAAGTATATTCACTGAAGAGTTTACAAGGCACAAAGCCAATACAAAAATATTCACAGGCAGCAAGCCATTACAAAAATGCAAAATTGCTAACCTTGTCACTAATAGGGATATGCAGGAGGGAAAGGGTGAGGATTTTTCTATTTGTCATGTGTTTGGTTTGGAAGCGGAACAAATCACTCAAGTTGTATTTTGTGGAAGTGTGAAAAATCCATCTTTTGGATGTAAGGCATTATCTAGCTGTGTGAAAACAAGGTTCATGAGGTGGATGTGAATATTAGGGGAGCTACAAAGGTGGAGAAAAAAATGGCAAAGGGGCAGAGATGCATAATTTCCCAGCTCCATTGCCCACAACTACCCAAATTATAGTACACCTACTATTACTCTCTTTTCTTGTTAATTGGTATGGAATTGAGTGGTTTAGCCTCGTAGGTATGATTTTTATTTTGTTGGGATCTTACACTAGAGGGTGGTCGAAGACCATGTTTACTAGTATGCTCGAAAATCTTGATTATGTCTTGCCCACCTTGGTATTGGCTCTCCTGTGTTCTCCTTTCGAATTTAATAATTTGTGTAGCAGAGGGGTAACTAACCTTGCGCTGTAATTTCATGTGTTTGAGTGTGGTATTGGCTCCATTTTTGGGGGGTTATAGGGAATTGTTTAAATTATTGTAAACTATGTAGTGTGATTATCGTTCCCTGTGTTGTTCCTTCTCTGCTTTGTGTCTTGGTTCTATGGGAATTTTGTAGTGTTCTGTTAGTGTGCTTGACCTAGCTTGGTATTTCTTACCTTCCCCTACCTCTCCACTCCTTTGTTCGAACCCTAGGAGAATGATATACCTTTGTGACATGCCACCAAGATAGCGTATCCGCAGTCATAGGGGAGGTGGTGGTCGGGGCCCCTAAGGCTAGAATTGGGCTCAATAACATGCAAAGGAAGTTGTTGGGACTTTTTTGTTGTTGTTGTTACCCCTAAAACTCATCATGAAATTTGTAACCTAGAGTCCTTGGTTGATGCAAAATGTCAAGCCTTTTCTAATTCAAATATTTTAGAAGAGGTCTCTAGCTAGGTTCCCAACCTTGGTCACACTAGGGGATGAAGGAAACAATATCTCAATTCTATAACATTACATTGCCAGATGAAGGAATTTTTTGGTAGGGTGTTAAAAGACAAACAAGATGAGATATATATTGAATTTTCCTCCTTAGAGGACACTAAAAGAGCTTTGAGAAATCAATGTTTCTTTTTGGATAGACTAGATACAAGGCTAGTACATCTGGAAGGCCACCTTTAGTGTGAATATGATCCTCCTGCTCCTCTTGATTCTAGTGCCAAGGCCCTAACACCTATTACTTCTTCAAACTCTTAATTGGTTGGAACGATTCAGGTTATCTTGTATTATAGCTATGTTTTGGTCTATTAAGATATGCTAAGAATGTTTTTTTTTCGAGACTACTTTTAATGAGTAGGTGATTAAAAATATGGTTTCCCTCGAGACAAACTGAGACCACCTACAAGGTATTATGAGTAGGCACTGCATGGCCAGATATTGTACTCAATTTTGAAGAGATTCCGGGGCAAAAAAACTATTAATTTAAAAATAAAACTAAAAAAAAATAATGATGATTCATATTCATAATCATGATATTTTAGAACATATAATTAATAAATAGATAAAAGCTTAATAAATGTAATTAAAAATAAACATATAAAAAATATAAATAATAGCTATAAATAAAGATATATTTGACCATATAAATTAAAATAATGATTTCTATATGTAACCATTATATTTTTGAATTTCGTAATTTTTTTCTTGTAAACTGATACTTTGTATTATAAAAAAAAACTAGGATTACATAGTTGTGCTAGATTACACTTTGAGGATTTTACTCTTCCTCATATCAGCTGCCGTGAGACTAATAGGCCAACATTTCTCAAGATATTCATGGTTATAAAAATTCACAAAACACAACCCTACACCAAATCCGACATATAGAAAACTAAGACCTGAATACATCTTAAAAGCATAATCCCACTTGACTAGGCTGAACCAAAACTGTGTAGGAAAAAAGCAGGAAAGCTAATAAACAATACATTTTAATCATTTTCAGAAGAAGAAATTGGCATGGGATCCCTTGTTCTTAAACCTAGAGAGTCTGGTGGATCCTTGTTATCAGGTTCACATAGAATATGCCCCTCAACATGAGAAAGACATGCATCAATTATGTACAAGTAGAATATTGATTTCAAAGCATTCTCTTGATAAATTATTATAGGGTGGAAAAGACATTATACAACTCCACATGCTTGTCCTTCTGGACAAGCCCCAATAGGGTTTTCATTTGCCAATGCAAGGCCATAGAGTTTAGATATTACTTCTTCCTTCCCCTAGTGTGCCCAGGGTCAGGAACCGAAGTAGACATGTGCTCCAAGATTTTTGAATCATAGTGGGATTATCTTTCCACCCCAACCTGATTTTCCAATTTACATATCTCTTTCCTTATTTCTGGTAGAAATACATTAAATTATGTGGCAGCTTAGTCATGAGAAAAAATCTTCACTCCTCTTTGCCCCCTCCCCCACCTCTACAACGCATTTGCTTCCTAGGTGACATGTCTAAAACCGAGAGGGCGCACTTCGAGCTACTATTGTGAATACCTCTTCTTACAAAAAAATAAATAAATAAAACCCAAAATCCACAATAGAGCCAGAGAATCAACCCACTAAATCATCTCAGAAACTTGTGATAGAAACCCCATACTCGAGGGAATCACCTGGGTGTTGTATAATAGTCATAGAAGCCTCTAAAAAGGACCCCTTCCCCAACACTATTAAACATATTCCAAAACACACATAGTACAGTGAACCCAGGTCATGAAAAACTCTCAGACACCTAGGAAGCCAAGACCAAAGCAACCATCAAGCCCAAACCTTATAATTCACTAGACAATGGTCATTAAGACTAACACGAAATTTAGCAACAGACCTACCAATTAGAAATGTAAGGAGACCCCCGAGCAAAAGATGTAGATAGGCTGCCAAAACTTCCCAATCCAGATAAATAGAATTAAACCAAACCCCCCATCACAAAGAATTTAGACCTACATCCTCGGACCCTACCCCAATACTTAAGTCAAAAGAAAATGCCAAATAGTGGAAGGAATCAACATCAATTCCAATGCAGGGGGTCAAAAGTGAAACCCACGCCAGCCCACTGGGTGCCAGGGTTCCAAGCTCCAAATGAGAGACCTCGTTGCTAAATATACTCCACTCTTGCCACCAAGACCCTCGTGGGCGAGGGAGCCCTATATTCGTCATCACTACAATAGACCCAAACCAGAACACAAAGCACCATTCACCACTAGCTGGAACAAAAAGCACCCATAGGGAGGTTGAGGACCTAGCCTCGCATCCTGCTGTCAATCCACCACTAATTTCTTCGCAAGACATTGTTGGGAGAGGTTTATAATGAGCCAAGGCCATCTAAGGTATTGCATATGAATGCATGTGAATGTATGCATGGGGTTGGTCGTGCCCCTCTCTTCATAAATGTACACCACATTCAAGGGTGGGGTGCACAACCTTTTAAGTCGTCTCATTACTCACTTTAACACCACCATTGCGGACAAATTAAATTAATAAATGCATGCATGCGCACGCACACACACACATATATAATGTGCATCACATTAAAAATTAAATTATAAAAATTATAAAACATGTCAACCAAAAATATACATATATAAGTATAAGTATTATTAAGATTTTATTAAAATAAAAATAAAAATATTTTCTATATATAAAATGTGAAATTTATATAAATATAAAGAATATTATTAAGAGCTAGCATACATCTATTTTAATTTTTTGCTAACCGAGGAATCAAATCTTTCTCATATAAATTGTTTTGCACTTTAGTACTCATAAGATATTTTCCTCTCTAAATACAAACTTTTTTATATATATATGTGAGGGACAATGCAAAAATAAACACAAGAATTAAATAAAATTTTAATAATATAGTAAAATTTCTAAAATAAATCATATTAAAAATAAAAAACTGTATTATTTAAAACTAAATATCTAACCTCTATATAATAATAAAATTAAAATTTTAAAAACACTATTTTAAAATAAACACGATCGTTACATAAATTAAAAAACATATTACTTTATTTATTTTTATTTTATATATATCTCAATTAAAAATATTAATTATTACAAATTTTCATATATATTCATTTTATAATCCAAATTAATTTTTTAATGTAATTATGTCATCTTAATAAATAAAAAATGACACAATAGTATTCAGTTGACTTTTCAAATCTTACAGCCAACAAATCGTCCTACTAATAAAGATTTCAATTTTACAATTTAACATTTTACCACTTATTACCATTTCACTTCTTTTTTTCCCTCTGGTTAAAGGCTTACCCAGGTACCACCCACCGTGGGCGTAGGGGTAACGCTGTGCGAGTGATTTGATAGGAATGTCAACCCAACCACCCCATTGTAAGGTAATTACACAGAAAGGAGTGTATTGACTTGACTCTTAAAAAAAATCGGAGTATCGACTTCACTTCACTGTCTGTTATCTGTATTGATTTGATCTTATTAGGGAATTGTTTGGTAAACATATTAGTATAAATTAAATCTCTATCACGTTTAATATATTATTTTGATTTAGAGAATTGAAGTTTAATATATTATTTTGATTTAGAAAATTGAACCAATAATTTTATCGCGTTTAATATATTATTTTGATTTAGAAAATTGAATCAATAATTTTATAATAATTTTATATTATTTTAATTTGGAAAATTAAATTAGCTATTTTATATGAAAAAATATTTTAACAGAATATCACATTACTATTTATAATAACCCAAAACCCCATAAACAAATATCTAATTTAATTAATAAAAAATTAAAAACAAAATATTTTCTTATATATAAAATTAATTTTTAATTCCATTTGTAAATTTTGAAAACTTAAGCCTAACTTAATCTCTACAAAGTTAAAATTTCTGTGAGTGATTCCTGATTTGAATTAGCCTATTCCTATTAGTGATTCCTGATTTGAATGAGCCTATTACGCATAATTCGAAGTATATAGTTACTCAAGCTATTTTATATTTAACCTATTACCTTAAACGGTTTTTATTATGGCAGGAAAATAAATTTCACTCAATTTTGTTCCAATTCTAATAGATACTTTCTGGAATTCGAAGTGCAAGTTTAATTGAATTTTAATCTTCTTTTTTTAACATTAAATTTATTTATGTATTAAAAAATACATTTTAAATAATTGAAACTAACAAACATACCCAAAATTATATAAAGACGAAAATATTATTTAATTAAATTACACTTATATATGATAAAGATGATATAAATTTAATTCTGTTAATTTCCCTGTTATAATTTTAGAAATTTTATAAGCTTAAATTTTATAACTTTATGCCCTTTGGACCATTCATAAAATTTTTTTATAATTTTTTATTTTATTTTGTATATAACATTAAAATAAATAAATAAAATCCCATTCTAATTTTTTTTATCTTATTTTTATATAGAATTTAAATAAATAAATAATATTTAAGATGTATAATTAATATATTGCATTTAATTATTAATAAAAAGTTATATAATATTTACATGGGAAGATAAAAATACATAACAACAATGTGATACAAAGAAAAAAATGAGATCCTCCCCCTGAGGAGGTGCAACAAATATTCCCCCTAAGCTGTTGAACATTCTCCCCCTAAATATATATAAGGCCACACCATCTTGAAGAAGCAATATACATGAAGAAGCAACCCATAAGCAAGAAGAAGCAAGCAAACAATTCATAATGCCTTGAATAGCATGCAACCAACCAATCACCACCCATTCTCCAAATTTTGCAACTGAAAGTGCTCTTGGTGGCAGTCATATGACAACAACAAACTCCATGAAAAACTCCTCAATACCTTCGAAAAGGCACAACTCCCATCTGCTCTCTAAGATATTAAAATTGCTCCCAATATTCTATGCCATAGCCAAGATTCTTATATTTTCTCATACAGTAACTGTATCTAGTGTCATAAAAAATATACATGTTGTTGTCACTTTTAATGGCCTTTGCCACTATCATTCCTGATTTAGAATTTTTGATATCACACTCTTTAGATTTGAAAATCACCTCATGCCCATTATCACACATCTGACTAACACTATGGAGATTGTGCTTCAAACCATCAACATAAAGCACATTTTGAGCTTTGGTCTTCTTGTCCAATCTAATTGTTCTTTTGCCTCTAATGGGAACTGTTGCATCATTTCCAAAACTGACATCACCTTTCTCATACTCTTTTAGCTACAAGAATTTTCTCTTATCATCGGCCACCTGCTTGGAACAACCACTATAAATCAGCTATTGTTGATGCTGATCATGAGCTATCAAAGCAAGCTCACAATTTTCAACCTTTTTCTTCTATCTTTTCTCAACTTTCTGCTGATTAGATTTCTCTTTAGTATGATGCATGGAGGAATTTAGAAGGCTAGATTTGCACTCACTAGCTTTGTGACCAAAGTTATTGCATATGAAACACTCGATCTCATTCATTAGTGGAGAAAAATAATTATTTCCATTAGCATGCAAAATATTTGGCCCTTGATAAATTCTTGATCTATCAACATTTCTTCTAGGAAACATCTTCAATCTACAACTCATGGCTTTGTGTGAAAAATTATTACATGCAAAATAGTAACCATTAAATTGAGTAGGATACCTAACTTTTTGTCGCCATGATGGAGGAATGATCTTGATTGTTTCACTTGTTGATTTTATGTTGATTTTATTTCAGCTTCATTCTTTTGCACATTCTTGCTAGTTGCAACAATATTTGATTGATTTTCTTTACCCTCCAATGCATCTGCATAACTGGTACTTGGCTGATCTTTAGCATTTTGTAGAGGAGACTTGTATCCCAAACCATTTTTTTCCTCTAGTGACCTTTGCATGTTGAGAATATTTTGCAAGGTTTCATATCCCTTGATAAATTTTTGATTTAAACATGCTTTAGTTTCTTCTTTTGAAAGATTGGCCCATAAAGCAATAATTTCTGCTTTAAGTTTGTGACAATTTTCTTTCCATTCTTCCACGTGATCGGTGAGAACATTTTCTCACATTTTTTATTCTTCCAATTCTCTCTTTAAGTAGATGATGCCTTCTTCATGAGTGCATGCAATAGGAGCTCCTCCAACATTCTACTTCAAATGTTCATTTTCTTTCTCTAACTCAACTAGATTATTTTGTAGAACCACAATTTGTTGCAGCAAACTTTCCTTGAATTTATCAATCTCATCCCAATGGATCTTCAAAGAATCAACCACCAAAGGGGGTGTATTCCCCTTTAGTTTGCATATTTCCCCTTTCAGCTCCTTATTTTTGTTTTTAGCTTTGTACAACTGATCAAATGCAAAAATGATCTCCACTTCATAATCAATCTCTCCATATTCTAGATCTTATTCATCTTTGTACTCAAAATCCATAAGAACACATTCATTGTTCTCTTCCTCTACTTCTGATGAGTATTTCTCAATGGTTTCATCTAAAATATCACTCTCTTCTTTGGAGTAACAAGTCCATCTCTTTTGAACTTTAGATTTTCGAAATTCCTAGGTTTTATCCTTGCTCTTCATATCATTTTTACTTCTTTTGTGTGTACATTTTGTAGAAAAAGTTCCAACTACTCTACATTCGAAATACTTGAAAGGAAGCATACCTTCATACCTTCCAGTTTCTTTCTTCAATTTATTGTCAAACTAAGCAAATTCTTCATCATATTCACTAATAGAGTATTCTTCCTCTTCCTTGATTTTCTTTGGAAGTTTCTTGAGCTTTTTGGTAATACCCTTGACCTTCTTGGAGGCTTTGAATGCAGCTTCACTAGATTCATATTTCTCTTCAACAATTCCCATCTCATAAGCTGTAAGAATTCCAAGCAATTGCTCCATAGTGAGAGTGCTCAAATATGAGATGTCTTGAATAGAAGAAACCTTTGGATTAAATCTTGTTGGTACAGACCTAAATATTTTCTTAATAATGATTTCATCTTCAAAATCTTCATCTATACTCTTGATCAGATTTGTTACTAATTCAATCTTTCAGAAATATTCTGCAATAGTTTCATCTTCCTTCTTTTTCAAGCTCTCAAACCTCATCCTATAGGGTTGGAGCTTTTATTTCTTCACCTTCTCATCACCTTCATAGCTATTCTCAAGTTTTTCTGAAACTTCTTTCGCTAATTTACAATGCGTGACTTTTATTAGCTAAGTCTCACTAAGTGCTGCAATAATGGCATTTCTGGCTTTTGCATTGTTTTGAAAAATATTATTTCCATCAGGGTCTAAAGGAAGAACATCAAGAACAATATAACCAGTCACCATAGTAGAGAAAGCATCAATACCTAAACTAATGAGGTGCCCCTCCATTCTCATCTTCCATAATCAAGCACATGAAAATCACAAATAGCCATCAGATATAGACACTTATATTTTAGGTAAATAAAACCCCCTCAAGGGGAAGAAACCACCTTCTAGAGGCCCCATGACTTATTTCGACCTTTTTTTGGAAAATTATGACACTAGACTCCATAAAAAAAAAGAAAAAAAAATTCCAAAGGAGCACGAGAAATTCAGAGATAAACTCATAATCCCTCAATCGCATGCATAGGCCTAGATAAAGCTGACTCGAAGAATTGGTCACTCACATGAGCTTGTCCTCCATGCAACTAGACTGTTCCAGTCACTTTGATGCATTGTTCCATGCGATTGGGGCAGAGAACGAATTAAAACAAGGATCCAACCCTTAAACTTTCCACAAAGCTTCAGGGGAGTGAAATGACTTGTAAACCATCCTTACAAACTCATCTTGACATCGGGAACCCAATTGCATAACCTTAACAAGACATCACACATATCATCAACTAAACCTCTAGTAGAAGTGTAACGCAGCTTCAGGTGAGACCTTGTTACCTCATGACACCTCTCCTACAGACCTTCTAGACTTATTACAACAAGTTACATCAATATGACAACCTTCAACAAATATACAATAGACTCATGACCACATGAATTCAACATATGACATCAATGGAAACACAAATAGGCCAACAATATGTCCTAAATTTATTTGAAAGGGGGCGGATTGTAGATGATAATAAAGGTTTTTCTAAAGAAAGATTGAAAAAACATTTTTGCTAATTTTGGAAATTTTTGGAATTGCATAAATTCATCCCAACTTTTGGGAATTTAAGACGAAATCATTCCTTATGATGCTATGATGCCACATAGTAAGAAATAACATTCATAAGAATTCCATGCTTAATTACAAAAACTCCACCATCAATTGAGGCATCTACAAAGTGAAAAACAAAAATTAAAATAAATCTCAATTAAAAATAGATATCATTAGTTTAAAATAAAGTTAAACAAATAGTTTCAAAAATCAATTTTTAATATATTTCATATCTTTTATCATTTTTTAATCCAACTAAAAATTTAAAAGAATTATTGGAACTGTAATGCATATTTCAAGTGAATTCAATGTTTTTTTAATGAGGTTCTATACATTTATCATTATAATTTGAATAATGATAAATTTCATCAACAATTATATATAATTTGAATAATAAAAAATTACAATTTCACCAACAATTACATCATTTAATTTAGTGATAATTACTTAAAAAATCTAAAAAATTGATGTTTAAACTTGTTCTAGATTCAAATTTGCATACATTCAAGACTAGGTCAATAATGTAATTAACATGATAAATAAAAAAGACAACCTAACACAACCTTAACCAAACATATTAAAAATAAAATTTTGGAGTTAATGAAATGTTTATATAAAATCACAAGTCATATTGCTAACAAAAATCAATATATAATGTATATTGCCTTTTGTTATATCTTCTTGATAAACTAGTTTGTCTCTCACCATTCTCATGTACATATCATTAGACTTATATTTTTCTTTGTATAATTTTAAACATTTAAATGTGAACTCTATATGGAGAAATGTTGTGGTGTTCTTAAAATTTACTAAATCCAAAAATGTTTATAAAAAAAACATAATGTTTGTTAAATAAAAAAATAATAAAAACCAAAAATAAATAAAAATATTAAATTTTTTCAATTCAATTTATTATATTGTAATTAATTAATTTATTTTTATTTTTATTTTTACTTTTACTTTTAAATTATTTTTAGTTAGTCTTTTTATTTAATTAATTTTATTTTATCTTCTTAAGTATATTCACTTAAGAGTTTCTAACGCACTGGCCTGGAGTATGCCGTAAAACTGCTTCTGCTTGGCTAAGAGCTCGTCTTCCTCAGACGTAAGGAAACAGGTTAACGGCCCAAGACCTAGAGGCATCTAGTAGGAGTGATAGCCAACTCCCTTACGGACCACCAGCGGGTTATTACAGGTGGCGTGGTTTTCCTTGATAACAGTGATGCATCAAACCGACATTCGCGGATAGCAACCAGAGATGGTTGTCCTCACTGTTGGTTTGACAACTGAGTTTGATAGGTTTTTCCACCTTTTGAAAAAAAAGAGTTTCTAATGCACAAAGCTAATACAACAATGTTAATATTGTCACTAATAGGGATTTGACATTGTAATTTTGTTTTTATTAATAAAATTACAAGTTTTTTTTCTCAGAAAAATAATAACATGCATTTCACACTATTTTTTTTTTAAATAATTCTGCGATGGGGTGGGAAATGAGATGAATAGAAGGCTTGAGGGGCAAGCCCACCACTCTCTCAAGGAGTTGGGCATTTGTGAATTGGAGGGAGGGTGGGGGGGGGTTCACCCCATGCATGTACAAGCATGCGAGCACTTGCAACAAACTTAAATATGGTTCGTGAGATAGAGATGGAGAGGTTATGCATTCACGAAAAGGAGGAGCGAAAATGCCTATGTGGGGAGGAAAGCCTAAGTTCCCACTGTAAGAGGGAAAGGGTGAGGATTTTTCTATTTTTCATGTGTTTGATTTGGAAGTGGAACAAATTGCTCAAGTTGTATTTTGTGGAAGTGTGAAAATGCCATCTTGTGGCTATCAGGCATTATCTGGATGTGTGAAAACAAGGTTTATGAGGTGGTTGTGAATTTTAGTGGAGTTGCAGAGGCGGAGAGAAAAATGGTAAAGGGGCAGAGATGCAGGATTTCCCAGCTCCATTGTCCACATCTGCTCAGATTACAATACACCTGTTATTACTCTCTTTCCTTGTTAATTGGTATGGGATTGAGTGATTTAGCCTCGTAGGCCTGGTTTTTATTATGTTGGGATCTCACACTAGAGGGTGGTCGAAGACCCTGTTTACTAGTAGGCTCGAAAATTTCGATTATGTATTGGACACCTTGGTATTGGCTCTCTTGTGTTCTCCTTTCGACCTGAATAATTTAAGTAGTAGAGGGGTAACTAACATTGCAGTGTAATTTCCTGTGTTTGAGTGTGGTATCGACTCCATTTTTTGGGTGTTATAGGCAATAGTTTAACTTATTCTAAACTATGTAGTGTGATTATCATTCCCCGACTTGCTTCTTTCTCCACTTTTTGTCTTGGCTCTATTGTCAGTTTGTTGTATTATGTTAGTGGGCTTGACGTAGATTGGTATTTCTTACCTTCCCCTGCCTTTGCACCCCTTTGTTAGAACCCTAGGAGCGTTATACCTATGTGATCTGCTGCCAAGATATTGTATGCGCAGTCGTAGGGGAGGTGGTGGTCAGGGCCCCTAGGGAATTGGGCTCAATAACATGCAAAGGAAGTTGTTGGGACTTTTTTTTGTTGTTGTTTCCCCCGAGACTCATCATGAAATTTGTAACCTAGAGCCCTTGGCTGATGCAAAATGTCAAGCCTTTTCTTATTCAAAGATTTTAGAAGAGGTCTCTAACTAGGTTCCCGACCTTGGTAACACTAAGGGACGAAGGAAACAATATCTCAATTCTATAATATTACATTGCTAGATGAAGGAATTTCTTGGTAGGGTGTTAAAATACAAACAAAATGAGAGATATATTGAATTTTCCTCCCTAGAGGACATTAAAAGAGCTTTGAGAAATCAATGTTTCTTTTTGGATAGACTGGATGCAAGGCTATCACATCTGGAAGGCCACCTTTAGTGTGAATATGATCCTTCTCCTCCTCCTGGTTTTAGTGCCAAGGACATAGCACTTGATACTTCCTCAAAATCTTAATTGGTTGGAATGATACATGGTTATCTTGTATTATAGCTATGTTTTGGTGTATCAGGATATACTAAGAATGCTTGTTTTTCAAGACTACTTTTAATGTGTAGGTGGTTAAAAATACGGTTTCCCTCAAGGTAGATTGAGACCGCCTACAAGGTATTATGAGCAGCCACTGCATGGCTAGATATTGTACTTTGTTTTGAAGACATTCTGAGACAGTAAAACTATTAATTTTAAAAAATAATAATACTGCTTCATATTCATAATCATGATATTTTAGAACATATAATTAATAAATATATAAAAACTTAATAAATTTAGTTAATAAATTTAATTAAAAATAAATAAATAAATAAATATAATAAGTACAAATTAATATATATTTTACTATATAAATTAAAGTAATGATTTGTATATGTAATCATTATATTTTTGAATTTTGTATCTTTTTTCTTGTAAACTGATACTTTGTATTATCAAAAAAACTAGGATTATATAGTTGTGCTAGATTACTCTCTCAGGATTTCACTCTTTCTCAAATCACCTACCATGAGACTAATAGACCAATATTTCTCTAGATATTCATGGTTACAAAAATTCACAAAACAAAGTGCTACATCAAATCAAACATATAAAAAACTAAGACATGAAGACATCGTAAAATCGTAAGCCGTATTGACTAAGTTGAACCAAAACTGAATCGACAAAAAGCAAGAAAGCTAACAGACAATAGATTTTAATCATTTTCAAAGGAAGAAATTGGCATATGAGCCCTTGCACTTAAACCTAGCGAGTGTAGTGGAACATTATTATCCGGTTTGCATAGAATATGCGCCTCAACCCGAGCAAGACATGTATCAATTATGTCCAAGTAGAAGCATTGATTTATGAGCATTCTCTTGATATCTTATAGGGTGGAAAAGACTTTATACAATTCCACTTGTTTGTCCTTAGGGACAAGCTCCGACAGGGTTGTAATTTGCCAATGCAAGGCCATAGATTTTTGATATTGTGTTTTCCTTCTTCTAGTGTGCCCAAGGCCAGGAACTGAAGTAGACATTTCCTCCAAGATTTCTGAATCATAATGGTGTTGTCTGTCCACCCCAACTTGAGTTTCTAATTTACATATCTCTTTCCTTATTTTTGGTAGAACTACATTAAAGTATGTGGTAGCTTAGTCATGATAAAAATCCTCACTCCTCTCTGCCCGCTCCCCCACCCCTAAAACGCATTTTCTTCCTAGGGGACATGTCCAAAACCGAGAGGGCACACCTGGAGCTACTAGTGTGAATACCTATTCTTTCTAAAGAAGAATAAATAAAACCAGGCATCCACAATAGAGCCAAATCTCCAACCCACTAGATCATATTAGAAACCCGTGATAGAAACCCCATATTCGAGGGAATCACTTTGGTGTTGTATAATAGTCACGGAAGCCTCTAAAAAGGGCCCCTTCCCCAACACTATTAAACATATTCCAAAACACACATAGTACAGTGAACCTAGGTCACGAAGAACTCTCAGACACCTAGGAAGCGAAGACCAAAGAAACCCTCTAGCCCAAACCTTATAATTCACCGGATGACGCTCATTAATATTAACATGAAATTTAGCAACAAACCTAGACATTACAAATGCAAGGAGACCCCCAAGTGAAAGATGCAAATAGGCTGCCAAAACTTCCAAATCCAGATAAATAGACTTAAACCAAACCCCGCATCACAAAGAAATTAGACCTACAACCTCATACCCTACCCGAGTACTTAAGTTAAAATAAAATGCTAGATAATGGAAGAAATCAACATGAATTCGAACACAGGGGGTTGAAAGTGAAGCCCACATTAGCCCACCACGTGCCAAGGTTCCAAGCACCAAACGAGAGACCCCATCACTAAAGATACTCCACTCTTTCCACCAACACCCTCGTAGGTCAGATAGCCCTATCTTCGTTGCCACTACAACAGACCCAAACCAGAACACAGAGCACCATTCACCACTTCACCACTGACTAGAATAGAAAGCACACATAGGGAGGTTGAGGACCTAGCCTCGCCTCCTGCTCTCAATCCACTACTAATTGCTCCACAAGACATCATTTGGAGAGGTTTATAATGAGCTGAAGTCATCTAAGGTCTTGCATGTGAATGCATGCAGGGGGCTGGCCATGCCCCCCTCTTCATTAATGTACATCACATTCGAGGGTAGCGGCCACAACCCCTGAAGTCATCTCATTACTCACATTAACGCCACCATTGGAGACTATATATATATAGATAATGTGCACATCACAATAAAAATTAAATTTTAAAAATTATAAAACATGTCAACCAAAAATATAACATATATAACTATAAGTATTATTAAGATTTTAATAAAATAAAAATATTTCTATATATAAAAATGTGAAATTTGTATAAATATAGAGAATATTATTAAGAGCTAGCATAGATCCATTTTAATTTATGACTAAGCATTGAGAGGAATCAAATCTCTCTGGATGCAAATTGTTTTATACATTAGTATCCATAAGATATTTTCCTCTAAATACATATATTTTTGTATATATGTATAAGCCAAATAAACAATGCAAAAATGAATACAAAAATTAAATAAAAATTTAAAATTTATTATTAAAAATACTAAAACAAATAATATCAAAAAAATAATATAGTAAAATTTCTAAAATAAATAATATTAAAAAATAATTTAATTATAATATTTAAAACTAAATTTGTAACCTTTATTTGACAATTAAATTAAAATTTTAAAAACAATATTTTAAAATAAATACACTTACTACATAAATTAAAAAACATATTACTTTATCTATTTTATTTTAGATATATTTCAATTAAAAATATTAATTATTATAATTTTTTATATATATTTTATTTAATAATTTAACTTAATTTGATTTAATGTCATTATATCATTTTAATAAATAAACAAATAACACGATAAGATTACATACTAAATAATAAGCGTCTGTTCATTCTATACTTTTCGGTTGGCTTTTCAAATCTTACAACGAACAAATCGTCCTAACCCTAAAGACTTCAATTTTACCCTTTAACATTTTACCACTCATTACCATTTCACTTCTTTTTTTCCCTCTGCTTAAGACTACCACGCTACCACCCACCGTGGGCGTAGGGATAACGCTGTACGACTGAATGTAACGACGTAAGAATTTCCCGATACTCTCCTTTTCTCCGTCTGTCAACCCACCCACCCACTCCATCGTGGAATGGAAAACCAGGCGGGCGTTTCCAATGGGTTCGAAATGGGCGTTTCTAATGGGGAATTGTAAGATAATTACAGAGAAAGGAGCGTATTGACTTGTCTCATTTTAGGAATTTATTATTTTATTAATATTAGGAAAAGAATCAAGACTGTTTTTTAATAATAGTATGGAAAGATGGAAAAGGTTAAAATTATTTTAAATTAATACAAATTTTGATTTGAGATTTTAAAAATTTATAAGATTTGTATATGCAAAAGATTAGTGTTCAATATAATCTAAAAACAATTTATAATTTAAGATTTATCGTAATCTAAATCTAGGTTAGAGGGATCAAATCTCTTGAGGTATAAGTCTATTTTTTAGTGAGAAACTTGAGAAAAAGTTGACACTATTTGATTCCTCTCATTGCTTGCTAAATGTGTGTTTCAGATGGATCTACACAAACATAAAAATTGACAAAACTATATAATGAGAATACTTTAAATGTTTTAACCAGAATCTATCTTCAGGATAATCAATCAAGCATTAGAAAACATCAAAGCTCTAGACATGCAACATCTTTCCAAGTTTTTCACTCCAAAAGAAATTTGCACCATAGGAAATTTGATCCAACTTGGCCTTTAATAGATCTTGGCTTAAGATGAATCTATGGTGGTAATTACTATATTCAAATAAAATAGTTTAATTAATAAATGTTTTGTTTTTTCTAAAAAAATAAAAAATCCAATCAATTTGACTCGATACAATTCTAAGTGTAAATTTAATTAAATTTTAATCCCAAAAATATTTGAAAACATAAAATTTATTTATACATTAAAAAAATACATTTTTAATGAGTAAAATTCACAAACATATGAAAATTTATATCATAACCAAAATATTTATTAGTTAAATTACACCTATACAAATCATAAAATAATAAAGATGGTATAAATTTAATTGTGTTGATTTCCCTATTATAATTTATAAAAAAAAAATTGTTATTTTTACCATTCATAAAATTTAGTTACAATTTTTTTATCTTACTGTATAGCTAACATTAAAATAAATAAATAAAATCTATTTATATTTTTTTATTATTTTAATATTTCATTTAATTCTTAATAAAAATGATATAATATAAATAATTTTATTATGTTAATTTTTTTACAATTTTATCGGCTTTTCACCATTAATAAAATATCTTTATAATTTTTTATCCATTTTTTGCATGGCATTTAAATAAATATATAATATTTAGGATGTATAATTAATATATTTTATTTTAATTAATTCATATAATTTATAATTATTTTTATTTTTTGTTTTTTTCCCTATTTGTTGTTGTTGTTTTTTTTTTTATTAATTTTGAGGTTATGTTATGATCATGTCATATTAATTGGGTGTTGATCATGTCATATTAATTGGGTGTATGAGATTTAGTTTGTGAGGTAATAAATTTATCTTTGAGTAGTGATTTGATTGTTGAAATTTACTAAGGTTTACATCTTTTCTCTAGATTCGAATTAATGAATCATGTTATTAGTAATTTACATTTTGAAATCTATCTCTTGAGTGATAATAATTCTTTTCTTTTTCTACATATTATTCCAAATATTTTTTGTTTATCTAATACTAGTATAGTTCCATTTTAACCACATATGTAACCAATGTTGAAAGGTTCGAATTTCTTGATGTGCAAACCTCTTTTAATGTGCAAAACATGAAAGAAAAATTTTCACATCAAAAGATTTGATCGTCTTGATGTTTGATATATCCATGGTTATGATGCATTTATATTGGTTCCCTCTCTCTACACACACACCATGTCTAAATTTTTATTCTTTAAATCCATTTTTAAAGCATAATGAATTCATAGTTTTCAAAATCTTTTTAACCACTGTGAGCTAATAGACTACAAAATTTAAATTTCATAGACATGTATCAATAACAAATGTCAAAAAAATAATAATCATAAAACATTTCCGTAAATCTCATTTTTTGATTTATAACTATTATTAAAAACATTTTGTAAAATTAAAATACCCACCATCCACCTAATAATTATTGATAACTTAATTAAAATTTTAAAAACACTTTTCAAATAAACATAACTATATATAAAATTTACTATATTCCCTTAATATAATATCATTATGTTTTTCTCTCTGAAAAAAAAATTAATCATCGACGCACTAAGATTCAATACTAAATATTAAACAACTGACTTTTTAAACCAAAAAAAAAAAAAAAAACTTAATATCTGATTTACTTAAAAGGTATAACCATCCGTCTATACTTAATATCTACTTAAAAGGTATAACCATCCGTCTATACTATCTTTCGGCTGGCTTTTCAAATCTTACATCCTTCCTTACAAATCGTCCTACGATAATGACTTCAATTTTACCATTTCACGTTTTACCACTCGTTACCATTTCAATTTTTCCTACCACGGTACCACCGCCGTGGCCGTGGGTGTAACGTTGTACGAGTGAACTGATAGGAATGTGATTCTACAATTTCCCGATACTTTCCTTTCTCTGTCCACCCACCTACTCCATCCTGGAAAAATATCTCCGCAATTCCAGTGGGAAATCCACGTCTTCTAACTGGTAACTGGATATCTATATATGTGTGAGAAGGTAACCACGACCACACAACTCGCAGGCTCTGAAGTACTTTGTAGCGAAGAGGGAGAAATGGATTTTCCACTAGTGCTATTGTTGCTTCTGTGCGTGGCTGCTTTTCTACCTGCAGCAACGTCTCTTAATTACTCAATATACCCGAAGCCATATTCCCAGATTCATCGTCCGGAAGCTGGTTTAAATGAGCTGCACATGGCCGGTGGCAGAACTTTGGTGCAGCGTCGTCATTCTGAATCTGAATCTGAACGCGTGGTGGAGGAAGGTGAATTGATGGACGCCCATGAGAAAAGGGATCTTGATGCTCTCTTATCCTTCAAAAATGCCATCACATGGGATCCAGATGACTCACTCTCCAACTGGACGGCGGAAAACTCGGAGAATATCTGCTCGTGGTATGGCATTCGCTGCAGACCATATAGCAGAAGAGTTGTTGCCAGTCACCTCTCTAATGAAAAAACCTATAATGCTGATGACGGAAGAGTTTCCTGCATGGTTATGCTGAAGCCGTTGATGGGTAGCCTTCCACCGTCTCTTGGCAATCTGTCATTGTTGCACACTCTCAATCTTTCTTGTAATGGTTTCATGGGAAGAATTCCACCCGAGTTCGGCCAGCTTAAAGCGTTGCGGCTACTTGATCTCAGCTACAATGAAATGAACGGCTCTATTCCAGTGCAGTTGGGCTTGCTGCAGAAGCTAAAGTACCTGGTTCTAGACGGCTGGGGCAATGATTTCTCAGGCAAAATTCCACTCCAATTAGGTAATTTGACGCAACTTACACAACTAGCGATTTCTAGCTTTAGTATTTCCGGTTCTATTCCTTCTGAAATATTCAGACTTCCCCTCTCTTATCTATCCCTTCGGCTTACTATTCTCAATGGCAATTGCATACCTGAATCCATCGCCAATTTAACTAAATTGACTTATTTAGATCTTTCTTTCAACAATATCAGCAACATACCTGAACACATTGCTAGTTTATCCGAATTGACTTTTTTAGATCTTTCTGCAAACAGCCTCATCAACATTCCCGAAGGCATTGCTCACTTGACCAAATTGACCTTCTTAGACATCTCTGACAACAAACTCTCTAAGATAACTGACCACATTTCTTATTTGGTCAAGTTGACTTATTTAGATCTCTCTCAAAACAAACTTACGGGTAACATATTGGAAAACATTGTCAATTTGCGTAAGTTGACTCACTTAGATCTTTCACAAAATAAACTTACTAACAACCTTTCTAAAGCTATTTTCAATTTGACTCAATTGACTATGCTACAACTTTCTTCAAATATGTTTACAGGTAGCATTCCTGTAACCCTTATTAATTTGAGTCAATTGACTATGCTAAATCTGACAGATAATAGGTTGACTGGGCGCATTCCCAAAGCCATTGGCAATTTAAAAAAGCTTGAATCCCTATATCTCTCAAATAATAATCTTACAAGGCCTATTCCAAAAACCATAGGAGAACTTCCTTCATTAAGGAAATTATATTTGGATTCAAACAAATTCATTGGGCGAATCCCACATAGCATAGGTCACTTGAAGGCTCTTGAGGTTTTGAACATTAACCATAATAGCTTTTATGGTCGTATTCCTCAAAGTATTAATAGTTTGGCTTCACTTTATATGTTATATCTATCAAGAAACAAATTGGAAGGACCTATTCCAGCCATGTGCACTCATGTTTCTTTATTATATTTCACAGCCCATTCTAACAATTTTTCTGGGACTTTATATTCATCTTTGGCCAAGTGTACTCTGTTGGAAATATTGGATTTAAGGAATAATAAGTTCACGGGTGAGCTTCCTTCATATCTTGCAAATTTCAGTAAGATGGGAGTTTTAAGCATTGGTTACAATAAACTTCATGGTATTATTCCTCAATGGATCACAAATCTCAGAGCACTGTTTTGGTTGGATTTATCCAACAATAAATTCAATGGAAGAATACCATATAACCTTGAAAGGCTACAAAGGTTTGCAATAAATGTATCTTCAGGACTTTGGAGTAAGCATGATGTTGAAGTGGAAGTTTACATAAAAGGAATTCAGTACAATCTGCCATATGTTATCAGTATAAACATTATATTTGATTTGTCAAATAATAATATTACAGGAGAAATACCTGTGAGCATAAGAAATATGAGTAGCTTGAGATTGCTAAATTTATCTGGGAACCAATTGGAAGGAAAAATACCTGCATGTATCAGCGAGATATCTACCTTGGAGCAGTTGGACTTGGCGAAAAATAAATTGAATGGAACAATTCCTCAAGATATCTCTAAGCTATCAATGCTAGCTTATCTAGATGTTTCGTCTAATAGTCTTTGTGGGCCAATCCCAACAGGGACTCAATTCTACACTTTCAATGAGTCTTCATTTCAAAGAAATAAGTGTTTATGTGGGTTTCCTCTACCACAGTGTAATGAAAAAGATAAGCAAAATAAAACACCACTTGGAGCCACTGATAAACATGGTAATATTAGAAGAGGATGGCTAAGCCATGTAGATGAAAAAGTGTCATTGATGGCACTAGGAATGGGAGTGGGAGTTGGATTTGGTGCAGTTGTTATTATGTTCATTACTTGGGACAAAGCAAGATATTGGGTGATGGGTCTTCATTCCAAGAACATACAAAAACCTTTTTATGGTCTTTATCGATTTCCTACATAGTTAAGTGACACTTATCCATATATTTCACTATCTTGTATATGTAATGTCACTTAACAATATAGTGTTTGAATTTCATTTCCTCCATATGCTTTGATGTCTTAGCATATGAAATGTCATTTGATGGTATAGTGTTTGTATGTGGGTGAGAGTGTAGTACATAAGAGTACTTTCATAGGTCTTTCAAGGACCTCTTGGAAAGGTAGGAATGAATCATGCAACTTTCTGACTTGTGTTTCTTTTTGCTCATCATCAACTATTTATATATTAAATTAGTTGTTATATATAACTAGAACTACTATTTCATCTTTCTGTATGTTGCTTTAAACTATTCCTCTAACAATCAGTTGTTTCTTTTGAAATACCAATGTAATTTTTTTGACAATTTTCAGAATGAATGAAACTTACATTTTTTTTTGAAAAAAAATTAATGTTTGCATGTGTTTGTATCTAGGTGAATTATCTTAATGTAAAATATAATTTAAAAATTTTCTTTAAATTTGTGTTAATGATATAGTATTTGAATTTCATTTGTCCATATGCTTTGACGTCTTAATATAACTAATGTCATTTAATAGTATAGTGTTTGTGTGTGGATAAATTACATTATAAAAGAATGAAAAATAGAATTCAAATAATTTGTTTAATTTGTTGTTAATTATTAATATACAAAATATATAGATGGAGCAAAGTTGAAGCTCATTCTACCCATATCATTATTGAAAAATTTTGATTATTAGAAAACTTTGTAATGATTAATAACAAATGTTTACTATGAATTGAGAGGAGAGATATCCATTTTGGTAAAGAAAATTTTGAAAAAAATTTACACCTCAACCAATTTTTCTTTTCTAATATTTGATAAATTTAAAATTAAATAAATTTACACTTGCTTAAAAAAATTTAAAAAATAAATATTGATATTAATTCACACATCTAACATATCCTTATAATGAGTGCTCTTCTTAGTATGTATCAATAGTTTATGCTAAAATGAATATTGACTTTATCGCACGGCAGAATTGTTTTGAAAGCACATGAGTGTGGAGATTTCGTTTCACGTGAGTGACATCAATGGTTTTCATTTTCGATTATTGTTTATATATTGTTTATATATATATATATATATTAATCGATTTAAATATATATATATATATATATAATTTAATTTAAAAAAAAATCTCATATATAATTAATTTTTAATTTATTTTAGTAGATTTTGAAAATTTACACATAATTTCAGCTCTATAAAATTAAAATTTATGTTTGTCATTTTTTATTTGTATGAGCCTATTATATATAATTAGAAGTATATAATTTCTCAAGCTATTTTATTTTTAAACTATTATTATTGTAAGAAAAGTTTTTATGGATGAATGCCTTAAGGACGGTTAATTATTAATTTTTTATTGATAAATTTAATTTTAGGATTTTTTTAATTATATATATATATATTAAAAAAAATAACGAAAAATGAAAAGGTTCAAATTATTTTAAATTAATACAAATTTATAATTTAAAAAACTCTAATTTAATATTATATTATATTGATATAAGATTTGCATATGTAAGATTTTAGCAGAGAATATGATTTAAAAGTAATTTATAATCTAAGATTCATTTAGAAGATCATATGTCTTAGAGGTATAAATCTTATTTTAACAAAAAAAACTTGAAAAAAGGTTTAAACCTTGAGAGGTTTGATTCCTCTCAACACTTGCTAAATTTGTGATAAAAATGGATCTACACACATTAAAAATGGCCAAATGTAAAATAATGAAATTACTTTAAATGTTTTAACCAAAACCATCTTAACCATAGATCTCTCAACCATTAAGAAGCATGAAAGCTCTAGTTTTCCAAGTTGTACACTCTAAAAGAAATTTGCACGTTAGGAGATTTGAAAGCTCTAGTTTTCCAAGTTTTACACTCTAAAAGAAATTTGCACGTTAGGAGATTTGATCTATCTCGACCTGTTACACCAAAAAAATGTCACCATGACCACTTACAGTTAGTATGGCTCAAATCAACAGTCATGCTACCCTCTTAGGCAAGTCTTATGCCTCTGTTATCCATCTCAAACTCAAAGAAGAGAGAAAGTCTTGTAAAAACTATGTTTATCTCTGGGGTCGCAGGTTCTCTCTAGCCTTACCTGCGGGGACGCTGACCATGTTCACAAAAGCTGCGTCCATGGACGCTCTGTATGTTAAGGGACAGGTGCGTCCTTCTGTAAAAGGCAAAATGCGCGAGTTTTATCTTGAAAAAGTTACTTGTGGTTACTTCTAGAACCTTCTAGAGGTCGGTTTGATGAAATGGATGCGCCTCCAGTTGGTTCATGTATCTCTATTAAGAGGGAACTTATCCCATCAATAAGGGAGCTATCCCACCCAAAGAGGGGGATTATCCCATTGATGGTGGACCTGAATAACCTCTTTACAGCACTATAAATAAAGACATTGAGCCAGAGGGAGGAGAGGTTGGAGCTATACATTTTCTTTGGGTAAATGTTGCAGGATTTAGGTCTTCCATTTAGAACCTTTGTGAGGAGAGATTGTCTTTACTTGATTCTACTTGGAAGTGGGTGAGCTTTGTCAAAGTAGAGGAAAACCCTTGATGGACCCTGGGAGGAACTTGCACAACACCAAGGCCAGGTTGTAAGAGTTTCTTTGTTTCGTTATTAATACAAACTGGTTTATTTTTCTCAATAGCTTGTGTTAATGAGTTATTTCATGTGTTCCTTGGTCTACATGTTGAATATATGTTTTATTATATGAAATGAAAGTGCTTGGTAATGGTTTGATTGTTTGTGGTTGTAGGAATTGATGTGAAGGAGGAGCTCATCCGGATCGCCAAGGACGGACTTCAACAACAGCGTTTTGGAATAAGGTAAGCCTAAACACTTGTAGTTTTCATGTTATAAAAGGTATATTTAGAGAAAGATCACTCCATTTTGTCTTGTTTGTCATTAGAATGTCTTAGACTTCTAGGAAGGTCAGCTGTGTCCGCACCCTTGACTGATTCCGTGTGACAAATTGGCGACTCCGCTGGGGAGATTCCATTGATGAGAAGAGTCTTTTCCTTTTATGACCTTTGCTCTGAGAAAATTGGTTTATTTTTTCTGGTTTTGGCTCTGTGATTTTGTCTTTGGGTGGGTTAGCTTAGGATTAGTTTTATTTTGGTTTTTCTTGAGTTTTCAGTAGGACGCACCCTCTGAGTGCTGCACAGTGCGTCCCTGGACGCACTTTTGCTGTGTGCACAGAGCGGGCCCGCACCTGTGCTAATGGGTTTCCTGCGTCCCTTGCCAACATTTGGGAAAATTCCATTGTTTGCATTTTTTGCTCTTAGATTTTGTTTTTTCTTAGTTTTTTCTACCCAGATTCATTAGTCTCTTGCCATAAATCTTCACCTAAGCTTGTTTCATTGGCATTCCTGCTTTAGCTTTCATCAATTGGGTGTTTTGAGTCTCTTTTTTGAGAAATTCTTGATTTGTTTTCCTTTGATCATTACTTGGAGGTTTCTCTCAGTCCTTTCACAATTTTGCATCTTTTTGCTTGTGTTTTTGCAAAAAAATTTCCCTTTGAGTGTTTTTATGTTTTGATCTTTGGAACTCTCACCCAATTTTCTCGACTTGCACTTGATTGGTTCTTAGATTACATTAGAATCATCTTGTGTTTGAGAATTCTCTTGCATAGATCACATTTGCATAATTAGAATTCTCATTTTCAGAATATTAATGAAAAATGTGCATAGATTACATTTGCATACTTTTCAAGTGAATTGTGCATAGATTACAATTGCATAGTTTACATTCTGAAAAAATCAATTGTAGATTTAGATCATCTTTCTTTGATTTGAATTTACACAAAAATAAAATAAAAAAAATGGTTTGGAATTGATTTGCATTAGTTCTTCTTGATGAAATTAGTGCATTAGAGAATTTGTTATATTTTCTCTTAGTGATCAATTTTTTGCATTGTTGGAAGTGAATGGAAACTCTCTCCTTACTTTAGTTAGGATTCATCGAATTGAAACAATTACATTATCATATTCGATTGCATTCAGTTGAGTCGGGTCATAACACCATTGGTTTCATCTCCATTTATCCATTTGAGTAATAACAGCCTTAATAACACAGCGCTTAATTAAAATTCATCTAGTAATTTTTACATTTCTAGGGCTCTGAAGCACCAACATAGCTTAGGCTAGTGTCTTGGAGTAGGTGAGTACTTAACTCTCCAAGACAGTAAAACCAAACAAGTAGTCGATCTTGTGATAGAATCAAATCCAATTGTTACATTTACACTCTGGGAAAGCTCCTCTTAAAGGAGAAGCACGAGCTCGTGTCCGAACCAGTGAGGGGATCATTCCCCCCTCGTTGGGAACGACGCCAGACAGTACGTATTACAAACGGTAAACCTCGGATTAACCATTGTCGAGGAGCCAGGGGTCACTTATCGGTAAACCTTGGATTACTGTCAAGGAGCCGGTAAGGGGATTGAGCTTGCTACTCTGCCCTTGCGTGCTGTCGGAGTTTAGACTGTTCCCCCAGGTGTACTTGTGGCCGTTGGTAACCTTAGTGACCATAATCTTTAGGGTTCTACCCAAGGTGACGGTGGAGGGAAGGTCCCACTGTACCTGGAGCAGACGTCGGCTATACTCACTTGGATTTTCTGGGGGGTTCACTTCACTCGAGACGGTTAAAGTGGAGGAACTTGGTCCAGTCTATTCATTAAGCAGGTTGTCGGCGTAACTGTTCCACCCGCCATTTCTGTACTGAATCCAGCGAGGTTGGGCTTCATCACCAACTAGCGTTTTTGGTCCGGAAGAATACTGTTTGTGTGTGGTTTGACTCCTAGATTTGATAGCGCGTGTTAATTTGTTTGTTTTTACTTTTAGAGACCATAGGTGTGAATTGTGAATTTTAATTGTTAGGTGTAAATTGTGAATTGTTAATTTTAGTTTAAAATTGTTAATAAAATTCACTGAAGTTGAATATAATGGCAAATGTTCCGGAATTTATCAACCTAGGAACCCCTCCTAATGAGAATCCTAGTACTTTTCCTTACTTTGGAAATGTTGGTCCTCCTTATATGGCTACTTTGTCATTACCTGGATTTACAATAGGATTACCGATATGGTTATTTTCAACTTCGTTGGCCCAAAGTACTCCAATTGTTCCACCTCAACCAGATGCTTCACCTCAACAGAGTTCACCATCTCAACATGACCAACCTTCTGTTGACCCTTTACCTTCTTCGCCTAATTTTTCTTCCTCCATTTCTTCCTCTTCGCCTGGTAAAAGCCTTGATGCTAGTAACCAGGAGGTTAAGAAGAAGAAGAAAGGGAAGAAGAAGAAAAAGAAGAAGAAGCAAGATAATAAAGAAGTCAACCAACCAACCATGGCTGTAAGTGTTAGTTGTGTTGAGGAAAATTCCGACATGCATCGTAAACCCAAATACCCTTGCAGGCTTTGTAAGGGTGACCACTTCCTTGTCAATTGTCCTGGTATTCCAAAGGTCTTGGAAGTATGGTCAGAAAAATCTCATCAACTTTCCGTTGATCCATCAACCAGTGATAGTCAGGTTTCTGGGAAAAAGGGTAAAGTTAGGTTTCCTTGTAAGTTATGCAAAGGGAGTCATCAAACTCACATTTGCCCTCACATGGATGAAGCCTCAACATTGTTGGAAAAACTTACTGTTCCACAGCAAGAATTTCCAACTGGTTACCGGAAACTTTCTCCCAACCTACCGTCAACTGACGGAGTGATTGATCTAAATTCAAGTACAGTCGATCACACTCTCCCATTGGAGAGTGAAACTCATGTCACTCAGGTTGATGATCCTTTAGTTGATCAAGTGGTCGATTCAATTTCACATTCGGTCGATCACACTCTCCCTTTCGAGAGTAAATTTCATACCGCTGATGTTCTTCTTGTTACATCAGATTCTTCTATGCCGGGGGGCATTTCACCTGTTTCTACAGAACCCCCTCCAAGCACTGAGGTCTTTTCCTTTGATTGGAATAGACTGACAGAACCTCGTCTTCCTTCCTCCATCCCTTTCCAAATCGTTGTCAAGGCTGGTGGTAGGGACATACATCGTACTCAGGTAGATGAGGGTGCTTCTGTTAGTATTTTATCCTCGACTGTTTGGAAAGCTTTGGGTTCCCCTCAGCTTGCGCCTATTACGCAGAATCTGAAAGCTTTTAACAGAACCATTATTGAACCTTTAGGGATCCTTCCTAAGTTTTCTATTACCTTGGAAGGTAAAACTGTTTGTATTGATCTTATGGTAGTTCGAGGTCCCTTGGATTTCAATTTACTCCTTGGGCGAGACTATGTTTATGCAATGAAAGCTGTCGTATTGACACTCTTTCGCGTGATGTCTTTCCCTCGCAATGGCAGTATTGTGACTGTAGACCAGCTTTCGTTCCCTAGTCTTGTCTCAACTACCAATAATATGACACCCCTACATGTTCCTGATTCTAAAGTGGTATCTACCCTGCCACGGGTTAATTATGTGGCAACTGGTCCCATGTTTTCAGTTACCGATGTAAGTGAACCTCTCATTGTTGATTTGGATCCGGTAATTGACATGGAAAACTCTATGGGATTACTTGAACACGATGTTCTTATCCCTTTTGAGTCCCTTGACATGTGTTCCTTCCAGAGAACTATTCTTCCTTTTGATGAAGACCTCTTGGAAGCCATGATCAAGGTGTGTCCATTGACATGTCTTTCTTCCAGTTGGAAGCCATGATCAGTGTATGCGAGCATAGTTCCTTGTCTTGTGTCAAGCTCGTTAAAAAATGAAACAAGGAGTGCGAGGACAGTTCCTTGTTCCTGTGCCAACCTCGTTAAAAAATGAAACAGGTGTCAACGAGGATGGTTTTTCCTGTCTCAACCTCGTTAAAAAATGAAATAGGCTGTTCGAGGAAAATTCCTTTTACTGTGTCGACCTCGTTAAAAAACGAAACAGTGTGCATGAGGATAGTTCTTTTACTGAGTCAACCTCATTAAAAAATGAATCAGTTAGATTTTAGGATATGTAGGTAGATTGTAGAAAATAGGATTACGAGGAAAGTTCCTTTTACTGTGTCGACCTCGTTAAAAAATGAATCAGTGAGCACGAGGATAGTTCCTTTTACTGAGTCAACCTCGTTAAAAAATGAATCAGCTAGATTTTAGGATATGTAGATAGATTGTAAAAAGTAGGTTTTTGAGGACAATTCCTGTTACTGAGTCAACCTCGTTAAAAAATGAATCAGGTATGAGGACAGTTCCTGTTACTGAGTCAACCTCATTAAAAAATGAATCAGGTATGAGGACAGTTCCTATTACTGAGTCAACCTCGTTAAAAAATGAATCAGGTATGAGGATAGTTCTTTTCTTGTGTCAACCTCCTTAAAAATGAAACAACTCCCTTTTCAAGTTAAATATTGAAAGTAAACCTTCATTTCATCCAGCCGGTTGAATGCAATGAAGCCTGGGGGGCATGTACCTCGCTTTGCATCATTATGCTGGGGGCATGCGAACTTTTTGAGCATAGTTTCTTATCTTGTGTCAAGCTCGTTAAAAAATGAAACAAGGGTAGGTTAAGTAGGTAGATTGTAGAGAGTAGTCATGAGCATAGTTCCTTGTCTTGTGTTAAGCTCATTAAAAAATGAAACAAGGATTTTAGAGCATAATTCCTTGTCTTGTGTCAAGCTCGTTAAAAAATGAATCAAGGTTTTTAGAGTAAAGTTTTTGTTAGATAGATTGTAAGAGAGTAGTTATGAGCATAGTTCCTTGTCTTGTGTCAAGCTCACTAAAAAATGAAACAACTCCCACAAATCTTTCCAAGATCTTGAAAGTAAAGCTTCATTCCATCTACCTCATTGAATGCAATGAAGCTTGGGGGGCATGTACCTCGTTTTGCGTCATTATGCTGGGGGCATGTGAACTTAAAACAAGCATAGTTTTTCGTTTCAAGCTTGCGTAAACATGAAACCGAATCCGAGCATAGTTCTTTTCCTGTGTCAAGCTCGTTAAAAAATGAAACAAATCCTCCTCTAATTGAGTCGAGAGTTTGACTAGATCTCATAGATGTTAAGTTGTATATTTAGGTTAGTTATTTCAGTTTTTGTTTTAGGTCCAGTCTTTCAAATGATCTCGTAACTCAACCTTCATTTCATCCTACTGGTTGAATGAAATGAAGTTGGGGGGCATGCACTCTAACAATTATGCTTAGGGGGCATCAAGCACAGTTTTCTCTCTGTTCCAAGCTTGTTAAAAAATGAAACTACTATGAAGCATAGTTTTCCTCTGTTTCAAGCTTTTGTAAAAATGAAACCTATTTCGAGTCAATTTCAGTTAATTTCAAGACTCATTAAACTCATGAAAATCCCGAGATTATTTTGCTATCTTTCATTCTCGTAAAACAAATGAAAATGCCGAGTTCTTTTCGTCTTTTCCTGCTCGTAAATTAAATTGAAAGTCGGCCATATGAGTACATTTTTATCATTTTTTCGAACTCATTAAAACTTACGAAAAAGTGAAAACCATGAGTACATTTTTATCATTTTTTCGAACTCGTTAAAACTTACGAAAAAGTGACACCTCAGAGTCATCTTTTAAGCCCTTTTCTGACTCCTAAAACATGAAAAGATCGCCGAGTGTTTCTTTTTCACTCGTTAAAACGGAATTAAAAGACGGTCCCCTTTTAGCTCTTTTCTGACCGTAAAATCAAGAAAAGATTGCCGGGTTTTTGTCGTTTCAAACTCGATAAGGAAATAAAACGACGTGTCCTTGATCGCTTTTTACTTTTCAGGTCGACGACACTATCATGAAAGTACTCCTTGGTCGCAAGATCAAGCGGTTCCCCCAGGTATTATTTTATACTTTTTCGGGCTTGAGGGACACAAATTTACGAAAAAGTTCAACGTGGAGTTTCCTTAAGTTTTTTCAGACTCTCTAAAATTGAAAAACGCCGAGTTGTTCCTATACTGGGCTCGTTAAACTTTTACAGTAAAGGACCTGTTCAATTACAAACAGGAACGAACCACTCCTTCCTAGGGTTCGAATTTAAACTAGGTTGGACTCGTCCGAAGGATGAGCTTATAATCAAGCATATGTTATCCTCCTCAAGCTTGTTAAAAATAAAGAGGTACTTGCCAGAAATGGTGGGGGAAAAGAGAGAAGAATGAGCCTATTTGTTACCTTTATTTCAAAAGAAACTTTATTACCACTCTTGAACATGACACTTTTTCATTCACCTGGGTTGGGAAATCTTTTACCTCACAGTTGACCAAATCACTTCGAAAGTCTTTAACCGGGTTCCAGGGATTAACTTTGAGTTATTCGTCACCAAGCCATTTGTCGTGTCGTTATGTGTTCAAGAGGTCTGCAAGCAAAACTTTCATCTGCAAAAATACTTGTCATCCATTTGACCATCCCTGAGTCAGTCCTTACAGCAACATTTCTTCAACTTGAACAATGATTTCGTGTTGCAGGCTTGCCTGCAACGAGTCGCTTTCTATCGACACCGACACATTATCTAGAAAGATGACTTAGGAATCGACAGTACCTTGAAGTCTGCATACATCAATGGCAGGTTTCTCGCCTTTGACGACAGTTTACATCATTGACTTTCGATCAAAGGATTCCGTGAAGTGTTCGACATCAAAACATCTATTCACATTTCACGGGTTGTGCTTGGTACTTTGAGAACCATTGACATTACTGGTGGTCTCTCTCACGCTTGTTAACAGTTCACATCATCGACTGGTAATCAAGTGGTTTCTAACATGTTCGACATCAAATCATTTAATCACATGGTTAGAATCGTACCAATTCGGGAAGTAGAAGTGAAGACCCTGGATCTAGTTTCTACCATCCAGGCTGCGAGGAGTTTTGTATTCATTATCTATGTAGACTAATCATAAACAGATGGCTGCGTCCATACTGCGTCTACAAAAGTCTATGAAAATGATGTACTGCAAGATCATTCTTGTATCAGAATAGTTAGTCCATTAGTTAAAGTTTTGAATCTGAGTATGGGAATGCCTACCTCAGTGATGATATAATCTTATACATGTATTTTGTGTTGAAAATTGCAGGTTCCAACCAGGTCATCCACAAGACAATCCTTGAAATGATAAAGCGCTTCACCCTTCCTAGAATTACAAAACCCTAATCTATTCCAGGCTTCGCACTTTAGGGGGCAATCTGTTACACCAAAAAAATGTCACCATGACCACTTACAGTTAGTATGGCTCAAATCAACAGTCATGCTACCCTCTTAGGCAAGTCTTATGCCTCTGTTATCCATCTCAAACTCAAAGAAGAGAGAAAGTCTTGTAAAAACTATGTTTATCTCTGGGGTCGCAGGTTCTCTCTAGCCTTACCTGCGGGGACGCTGACCATGTTCACAAAAGCTGCGTCCATGGACGCTCTGTATGTTAAGGGACAGGTGCGTCCTTCTGTAAAAGGCAAAATGCGCGAGTTTTATCTTGAAAAAGTTACTTGTGGTTACTTCTAGAACCTTCTAGAGGTCGGTTTGATGAAATGGATGCGCCTCCAGTTGGTTCATGTATCTCTATTAAGAGGGAACTTATCCCATCAATAAGGGAGCTATCCCACCCAAAGAGGGGGATTATCCCATTGATGGTGGACCTGAATAACCTCTTTACAACACTATAAATAAAGACATTGAGCCAGAGGGAGGAGAGGTTGGAGCTATACATTTTCTTTGGGTAAATGCTGCAGGATTTAGGTCTTCCATTTAGAACCTTTGTGAGGAGAGATTGTCTTTACTTGATTCTACTTGGAAGTGGGTGAGCTTTGTCAAAGTAGAGGAAAACCCTTTATGGACCCTGGGAGGAACTTGCACAACACCAAGGCCAGGTTGTAAGAGTTTCTTTGTTTCGTTATTAATACAAACTGGTTTATTTTTCTCAATAGCTTGTGTTAATGAGTTATTTCATGTGTTCCTTGGTCTACATGTTGAATATATGTTTTATTATATGAAATGCAAGTGCTTCGTAATGGTTTGATTGTTTGTGGTTGCAGGAATTGATGTGAAGGAGGAGCTCATCCGGATCGCCAAGGACGGACTTCAACAACAGCGTTTTGGAATAAGGTAAGCCTAAACACTTGTAGTTTTCATGTTATAAAAGGTATATTTAGAGAAAGATCACTCCATTTTGTCTTGTTTGTCATTAGAATGTCTTAGACTTCTAGGAAGGTCAACTGTGTCCGCACCCTTGACTGATTCCGTGTGACACGACCCTTGATAGATCCAGACTTAAAATGAATCTATGTTGATAGTTACTATATCCAAATAAAATAGTATAATTAATAAATTTTTCCGTTCTAAAAAAATAAAAAATAAAAAATGCTACTCAATTTTGCTCCCACTCTACATTTTTTAGAATTCTAAGTTTAATTTTGTGTGAATTTTAATCCCAAAGAATTTTAAAAACATTAAATTCATTTATACATTAAAAAATACATTTAAGTAACTGAAAATCAAAATCTTTCTCAAAATTATATCATAAGCAAAATATTTACTAATTAAATTACACCTATGCAATTCTTATTATCATAAAATTGTAAAGATGTTATACATTTAATTGTTTTACTTTCTAGGTTATAATTCTTGAATTCTTATAACTTTCTGCACCTTGAACCATTCATAAAATCCAGCTATAACTTTTTATATGGCATTTAACTAAATAAATAAATAATATTTAAGATGTATAACTAGCATTTGAACCAGATGTTGCAAAGGAAACACCATAAGGCATAAATTGAGGAACAATCGCAACATGGGAATGAGAAAATCTAAATAAGATGTAGAGATGGTTAACGTTTTTTGTGTTTCCACATACGGTTGATGTTGGCAATTTTTTTGACATGAAGAATATATTAGACTTTTCTAATAGAGCATGTGAGCTATTTAGGTTGTCAAATGATCATGATGTTGATATTAGGATATTTATATGTTTCTATATGATATAAGATATAATAATAAAATACAAATTTTTGTGTTTGTCTTTATTTATTATGTAGATTATGAGCATTGATCGATTTCCTGATGACCGAAATGGTTACGAGCAATTAGAACCTTCTACATATATCAATGCACCTTTAGTAGGCTCCCTTGCTTATTTGAATTCTAGTTTCAGCTTCTATGTATAGGTAGGTACATGATAAAGGAGCCATTCTAGTTTATCATTCTAGTTTCGGTGTCAGGATGGAAGAATGAGCCATTCTGTTTGGCTAAGTTTTGAACTGGGGCCTTTTTTTGTTTGCATTTTTTTAGAGTACCTATATTTAGATGGTTAATGTTTTTTGTGTTTCCTCATACGGTTGATGCTGGCAATTTTTTTGACATGATGAATATATTGGACTTTGCTAACAGAGCTGCATGTATCAACTATGCAAAGCAGTAGCTCATTTTCATAGCCATGGAGTTATGCACAAGTGATGCTTGACATATATTCAAATTATAGTTTCAACATCCTTCAGGAATATCTCTCATTACACCTTTCCCAGTGATTGGTTGCATTCTTTGCTCTGTTGTCTGACCTATTGTTTTTAGTTTACTCACATTGTATGGCAGCAGACTTGTCTAGAAGGGTAATGGCTTAGCAGTTTTCTTTTTTCCCATATAAGCAGAATTGAAAAACAGTTTATTCCATGGTGGTTTGTGGAATCTTGTTGAGGATCGGTCACTATCATCAGCACTTTCCCCTCTAGCTGCTTCATAGCCATCGCTGGTAGACCTTTGGAGCTTGGGACCTTTAGTAATAATGCACGAAGGAGCTGTTGAAATCGTTGATATGGATTGCTTTTGAAGGGTATACATGCTCTCTCCTCAGCGTTCTATTCTGATTCTAACTTTGGGTATATTCTTCTGTAAGTAGGAGGGCTTCTTTACACAATGTCTAATAGAAATTTGCAATATGTTACATCTTCTTCCTTCTTGATCTTCACTTATGCTAAATATCTGAGCCCCTCCAAACAAGTAGTAACTTGTGGGTCAATGACTTTTAGTCCAAAGAGATTGCAAATATCTGATTAGTTGCATCCAGAGGATGAAGTAGATAAGAATGATGTGAATCGACAATGCCATTTTCCAAAGGTAGAGCATTATTTGTTGAGAAGTGTCTATTGAAGATATAGGAGAAGACATGGATATCAGAGTTTCCTCCTCAATGATGAAGCTATAATAAAACTAATGTTTTTTTTTTTTTTTTTGAATGTTGAATTCATTTTTACTAAACATAGTATCACTTATATATAAATAAATATATATATATATATATATATATATATATATATATATAACCTTTAGACTTTCTGCTAAGTCAAAAATGTAAAATGTAAAGAAATCCAGTGACAGGTTTCCTTTTGAGATCTAACTGAAGAAGGGTGGATTTGTTTGACTTGTTGGAAGGAAATAATAATGTCACGCACATTTAAAGCGTGCACTATGCAGTTCAACTGGATGAAATTAACAGGCAACAAATGATACAGAAAGAAATTGGACTTTCTCGAAAATAGAATATAATCTAACAGGAAAAGTCATTTAGATAATGAAATGGATCCACATAATAGCACCCATAACAAGCCAAAAGTGACTCAGATCTTATAGACAATTGTTTTTGCATTAATCCCATTTTTGGGAAGTCTATATTCATATCAAGAAGGTTTGAAATTTGATGAGGATGACATAGAAACCCAAGAATAGGCTATATACCTGGTTAGATTGTTGTTAAAAGGAATATAAACCGACTTTCATGAATGGAAGGTATTATCATAATCAAATAACATTTTACTTATCAAAGCTAATTTGATTAAATAAAAAGGTCATGATGCACCTAACCACCTTCAACGGTGTCATAATCATTCTAAAGAAGGAAGGATTTGAGGTATAGTGCAATCTGAAACTTCAGGAATTTTTTCCCTCCAATATGTTTCTTTTCTGTTAGTTTTTGAACTTGGGACTCTGTGGAGAAGTTAAGCTTTTTGTATACACTTTTATGTCTTCAATTGTGTCATTGCTCATTTTTGCAAGCTTCCATACATAAAATTATCTAAAGCGAGTGCTATATTTTTACATATTTATTTGGCAATATGCCTAGCAGATGTGTTGATCAATATTTGCAAACTCCCTCAACTACCAAAGACTTGAGATTGTCAGCACAGGAGATTCCAAACAAATCTTCAGAAACAGAGATGGAACATGTCTCCTTCCCAAGGCATGCCTGCACAAAAAATAATTATGTTAGCAAACCTTCAGTTATCTCCCTCAATCAGAATAGTGTATTGATGAATTGCATACCTTTTCTACAATGGAAGTTGAATTCACCGCATGGCAAGAGCCCTTGATAAAGATATTGCTTCTTTATTCTTCTAGTGTGCCCAGGGTCAGGAACTGAAGTAGACATGTCCTCCAAGATTTCTGAATCAAAGTGGGATTGTCTGTCCACCCCAACTTGAGTTTTGAATTTACACATCTCTTTCCTTATTTCTGGTAGAACTACATTACAGTATGTGGCAACTTAGTCATGATAAGAAAATCCTCACTCCTCTCTGCCTCCTCCCCCACCCCTACAACGCATTTGCTTCCTAGGTGACATGTCTAAAACTGAGAGGGCACACCTAGCGTGAATACCTCTTCATGCAAAATAAAAATAAATAAAACCAGACATCCATAATAGAGCCAGAGCTCCAACCCACTAGATCACCTCAGAAACCTGTGATAGAAACCCCATACTCAAGGGAATCACCTGGGTGTTGTATAATAGTCACGGAAGCCTCTAAAAAGGGCCCCTTCCCCAACACTATTAAAGATATTCCAAAACACACATAGTACAGTGAACCCAGGTCACGAAAAGCTCTCAGACACCTAGGAAGTCAAGACCAAAGCAACCCTCTAGCCCAAACCTTATGATTCATCAGATGATGCTCATTAAGATTAACACAAAATTTAGCAACAAAACTAGACATTACAAATGCAAGGAGACCCTCTAGCGAAAGATGCAGATAGGCTGCCGAAACTTCCTAATCCAAATAAATAGACTTAAACAAAACCCCCCATCACAAAGAAATTAGACCTACAACCTCAGACCCTACCCGAGTTCTTAAGTCAAAAGAAAATTCTAGATAATGAAAGGAATCAATGTGAATTCCAACACATGGGGCTGAAAGTGAAGCCCACACCAGCCCGCCACATGCCAAGGTTCCAAGCACCAAACCAGAGACCCCATCACTAAAGATACTCCACTCTTTCCACCAACACCTTCGTAGGCCATATAGCCCTATCTTCATCGTCACTACCACAGACCCAAACAAGAACATAGAGCACCATTCACCACTAACTAGAACAAAAAGCACACATAGGGAGGTTAAGGACCTAGCCTCGCCTCCTACTCTTAATCCACCACTCATTGCTCCACAAGATATCGTTTGGTGAGGCTTATTATGAGTCGAAGTCATCCAAGGTCTTGCATGTGAATGCATGAAGGGGGCTAGCTATGCCCCCCTCTTCATATATGTACATCACATTTGAGGGTGTGTCACATTAACACCACCATTGCAGACAAATTGTCTATACATAGATAGATAGATAATGTGCACATCACTTTAAAAATTAAATTATAAAAATTATAAAACATGTCAACAAAAAATATAACATATATAACTATAAGTATTATTAAGATTTTTTCTATATATAGAAATGTGAATTTATATAAATATAAAGAATATTATTAAGAGCTAGCATAGATCCATTTTAATCTATGACTAAGCATTAAGAGGAATCAAATCCCTCTAGATGCAAATTGTTTTGTAAGTTAGTATCCATAAGATATTTTCTGCTAAATACATATATTTTTGCATATATATATAGAGCCAAATAGGCAATGCAAAGATAAATACAAAAATTAAATAGACATTTAAAATTTATTATTAAAAATTCTAAAACAAATACTGTTAAAAAATAATATAATAAAATTTCTAAAATAATTTAATTATAATATTTAAAACTAAATTTCTAACCTTTATTTAATAATTAAATTAAAATAAACACACTTACTACATAAATTAAAAAAACATATTATTTTATCTATTTTATTTTATATACATTTCAATTAAAAAGATTAATTATTACCGTTTTCATATACACACTATTATATCATCTTATTAAATAAATAAATGACACGATAAGATTCAATACTAAATATTGAGCATTAAACGTCATTACTTAAAAAGTATAAAATTCTGTCCATTCTATACTTTTCGGTTGGCTTTTCAAATCTTACAACCAACAAATAAGAATTCAATTTTACCATTTTACCACTCTTTACCATTTCAATTTTTTTCCCTTTGAAGACTACCACGGTACCACACACCGTGGGCGTAAGGGTAACGTTGTACGAGTGAATTGATAGGAATTTGATTCTACAATTTCCCCATACTTTCTTTTTCTCTGTCTGTCAACCCACCCACTCCATCGAAAAGGAAATTACAGTGAGTATTAAATATATGCGAAAATTTCCTTAACAATTAAGTCCTTTAAACAAAAATGGTTGATGCTCATCAACACTTTTTCAAATCAAGATGAAAATCACTAACAAAAAGAAAATGTTCACACTTGATACATAAAAAAAAATTAAAGTGTCAAAAATAGCCCTCTAAAAAAATGTGTTGATGCTGCATCAACACTTTTCAAAATCAACATGAATATCACTAACATTTAAAAAAATGTGTTGATGCTACATCAACACTTTTCAAAGTTAGCATGAAAATCACTAACATCGAAAAAAACATGTTCATACTTGATACATAAGAAAATTTAAAGTGCCAAAAATATGCGAAAAAGAAAGTGTATTGTGGCATCACCACTTTTCAAAATTCGGAGATATTTTGCTACCTCAAAAACACGGGTACCAGTATATTTTCTCGTTTGATCGGTAACTATGTTATGGGAGTGGGAATTGAATTTGGCACAGTTGTTATTGTGTTCATTACTTGGGACAAAGAAAGATATTGGGTGGTGGGTTTTCATTCCAAGAACATATAAAGACCTTTTTATGGTCTTTATCGATTTCCTACATAGTTAAGTGACACTTATCCATATATTTGACTATCTTGTATATATAATGTCACTTAATGATATAGTGTTTGAATTTCATTTCCTCGATATGCTTTGATGTCTTAGCATATGTAATGTCATTTGATGGTATAGTGTTTGTAAGTGAGTGAGAGGGTGGCACATATGAGTACTTTCATAGGTCTTTCAAGGACCCCTTGGGAAGGTAGGACTGAATCATGCAACTTTCTGACTTGTGTTTCGTTTTGCTCATCATCAACTATTTATATATTTGGTTGTTATATACAATTGGAACTACTATTTCATCTTTCTATATATGGCTTTAAACTATTCCTCTAACCATCAATTGTTTCTTTTGAAATACCAAATAGTTTTTTTAATAAGAAGCTGTAACAAAATGTAATTTTTTGATCATTTGAAAATCAATGAAACTTACATTTTTTTCTTTTGAAAAAAAATAATGTTTGCATGTGGGTAAATTACCTTATAAAAGAATGTAAAATAAAATTCATTTGTGAATATGCTTAGACATCTTAGAATATATAATGTCATTTAGTGTTATATTGTATGTATGTGGATGAATTATCTTAATGTAAAATAGAATTTAAAATTTTTCTTTAAATTTTTGTTAATGATATAGTATTTGAATTTCATTTGTCCATATGCTTTGACGTCTTAACATAACTAATGTCATTTAATAGTATAGTGTTTGTATGTGGATAAATTACTTTATAAAAGAATGTAAAATATAATTTGAATAATTTGTTTAATTTGTTGTTAATGATTAATATACAAAATATATAGGTAGAGCAAAGTGGAGACTCATTTTAAGCATATCATTATTGTAAAATTTTGATTATTAGAAAACTTTGTAATAATTAATAACAAATATTTAATATGAATTTAGAAAAGACATATCCATTTTGGCAAAGAAAATTTTGAAAAAAATTTACACCTCAATCATCTTTATGATATTTGATAAATTCAAAATTAAATAAATTTATACTTGTTTAATTTTTAAAAAATAAAAATTAGATACTAATTCACACATCTAACATACCCTTATAATGAGTGCTCTTCTCAGTGTGTGTCAATGGTTAACCTAATAATATATTAAACTATCTATATTTTCTCAATACTTTAATACCCTTATAATGAGTGCTCTTCTCAGTGTGTGTCAATGGTTAACCTAATAATATATTAAACTATATATATTTTCTCAATACTTTAATCCCTGAGAAGTATTTTTCATTTTAAATTTATTAAAGTTCTATATATATATATAGATAAATATATAACATAGACTTGACTCCTGAAAAGTAGTGGGGATTTTTTTTCAAAGAACGGAGAAAATCAAAGTATCTACTTACTTTTACTTTTCTGCCTTGGAGCCTCCTCCAAAGCGGAATTGTTTTGAAAGCACATGAGTGATATCAATGGTTTCACCTGAGTGATATCAATGGTTTTCCCCGTGTTTTGTTTTAAATTATATATATATATTCTAATTTATTTTTAAGAAATATAATTTAATTTATATAAAGTTAAAAATAAAATATTAATTTTTAATCCATTTTGATAGATGTTAAAATTTTACACATAATTTAAACTTTACAAAATTAAAATTTATGTTTGTCATTTTCCATTTGTATTAGCTTATTACACATAATTGGAAATATATAGTTACTCAAGCTATTTTATTTTTAAACTATTAATATTGCAAGAAAAGCATGAATGCCTTAAGATGGTGAATTATTAACTTCTTATTAATAAATCTAATTTTAGGATTCTTTTAACAATAAAATATTTTTTTCCGAAGGAAAAATGGAAAAGTTATAATTATTTTAAATTAATACTAATTTATAATTTAAAAAACTTTTATTTAATATTATAATATATTATATTGATATAAGATTTGCATATGTAAGATTTTAAGGGAGAATATGATTTAAAAGTAATTTATAATCTAAGATTCATTTTAATCACGGGTTTAGTTTAGAGGATCATATCTCTTGAGGTATAAACTTTTTTTCTAGCAAAAATAACTGGGCCTAATGGTTAAGAGCATGTGTTTCCTCTTAAGAGGTCACAGGTTCAAAACCAAAGGGGGGTAGAGTATGTATGTCTTCGTAGACTTAGTAGTTGCGCGGAGGTGGGTCTTGGCTGTGACCTTAAAAATGGATATTATTTATTATTATAACTTGAAAAAAGGTTTATATATTGAGAGGATTGATTCCTCTTAACACTTGCTAAATTTGTGATAAAAATGGATTTACACACATGAAACATGGCCAAATGTAGAGTAATGAAATTACTTTAAATGTTTTAACCAAAAACCATCTTAAGCTTGGATCTCTCAACCATTAAGAAGCATGAAAGCTCTAGTTTTCAAAGTTTTGCACTCTATAAGAAAATTGCACCTTAGGAGATTTGATACATTTGGACCCTTGATAGATCCAGATTTAAAATGAATCTATGTTGCTAGTTACTATATCCAAATAAAATAGTCTAATTAATAATTTTTTCTATCCTTTTTTATGAAAAAAAAAAAAAATAAAATAAAATAAAATATTCTACTCAATTTTGCTCCCATTCTATATCTTTTAGAATTCTAAGTGTAAGTTTATGTGAATCTTAATCCCAAATATTTTTAAAAACATTAAATTCATTTATACATTAAAAAAATACAGTTTAAGTAACTGAAATCATAATCTTTCTCAAAATTATATCATGAGCAAAATATTTACTAATTAAATTACACCTATGCAATTCTTATTATCATAAAATTGTAAAGGTGTTATACATTTAATTGTTTTACTTTCTAGGTTATACTTCTTGATTCTTATAACTTTATGCACCTTGAACCATTCATAAAATCCAACTATAATTTTTTACAAGACATTTAAATAAAAATAAAAATAATATTTAAGATGTATAACTAGCATTTGCACCAGATGTTGCAAAGGAAACTCGGTAAGGCATAAATTTGAGGAACAATCGCAACATAGGAATGGGAAAATCTAAATAAGATGCAGAGATGGTTAGCGTTTTTTTGTGTTTCCTCATACGGTTGATGCACACAATTTTTTTGACATGATGAGTATATTGGACCTTGCTAATAGAGCATCTGCGCTATTTAGGTTGTCAAATGATCATGATGTTGATATTAGGATATTTACATGTTTCTAGATGATATAAGATATAATAATAAAATACAGATTTTTGTGGTTGTCTTTATTACATTATGTAGATTATGAGCATTGATCCATTTCATGATGACCGAAATGGTTACGAGCAATCAAAACCTTCTACATATATCAATGCACCTTTAGTAGGCTCCCTTGCTTATTTGAATTCTAGTTTCGGATTCTATGTACAGGTAGGTACATGATAAAGGAGCCATTCTAGTTTATCATTCTAGTTTCAGTGTCAGGATGGAAGAATGAGCCATTCCATTTGGCTAAGTTTTGAACCGGGGCCTCTTTTTGTTTGCAATTTTTTAGAGTAGCTATATTTAGATGGTTAACGTTTTTTGTGTTTCCTCATATGGTTGATGCTGGCAGTTTTTTTGACATGATGAATATATTGGACTTTGCTAATAGAGCTTCATGTATCAACTATGCAAAGCAGTAGCTCATTTTCATAGCCATGGAGTTATGCACAGGTGATGCTTGAGATATATTCAAATTATAGTTTCAATGTCCTTCAAGAATACCTCTCATTACACCTTTCCCAGTGATTGGTTGCATTCTTTTCTCTGTTGTCTGACTTGCTGTTTTTAGTTTACTCACACTGTATGGTAGCATACTTGTCTAGTAGCATAATGGCTTAACAATTTCTTTTTTCCCATATAAGCAGAGTTGAAAAGCAGTTTATTCCATGGTCGTTTGTGGAATCTTGTTAAGGATCAGTCACTATCATTGACACTTTCCACTCCAGCTACTTCATACCCATCACTGGTAGACCTTTGGAGCTTGGGACCTTTAGTAATAATTCATGAAGGAGGTGCTGAAAGCGTTGATATGTATTTCTTTTTAAGGGTATACATGCTCTCTGCTCAACGTTTTATTCTGATTCTAACTTTGGGTATATTCTTGTGTAAGCAGGAGGGCTTCTTTACACAATGTCTAATAGAAATTTGCAATATGTTACATCTTCTTCCTTCTTAATCTTCACTTATGCTAAATACCTGAGCCCCTCCAAACAAGTAGTAACTTGTGGGTCAATGAATTTTAGTCCAAAGAGATTGCAAATATCTGAGTAGTTGCATCTAGAGGATGAAGTAGATAAGAACAATGTTAATCAACAATGCCATTTTCCAAAGAAGTAGAGCATTATTTGTCTAGAAGTGGCCATTGAAGATATAGGAGAAGACATGAATATCATACTTTCCTCCTCAATGATGAAGCTATAATAAAACTAATGTAAAACTAATGTTTTATTTCTGAATGTTGAATTCATTTTTACTAAACATAGTATCACTTATATATAATAAAACCTTTAGACTCTCTGCTAAGTCAAAAATGTAAGATGTAAAGAAATCCAGTGTCAAGTTTCCTTTTGAGATCGACCCAAACTAATGTTTGAGTTTGTGTTTTTTTTTTGTTTTTTGTTTTTGTTTTTCTCTTCTAAATGTTGAATTCGTTTTTACTATAGAGAGTATCACTTATATATATATATATATATATATATATATATAACCTTTAGACTTTTTGCTAAGTCAAAAATGTAAAATGTAAAGAAATACAGTGACAAGTTTCCTTTTGAGATCGACCTGAAGAATGGTGGATTTGTTTGACTTGTTGGAAGGAAATAATAATGTGGCGTACATTTAGTTCAATTGGATAAAATTCGCAGGCAACAAATGATATAGAAAGAAATTGGACTTTCTCGAAAATAGAATATAATCTAACAGGAAAAGTCATTTAGATAATGAAAGGGATCCACATAATAGCACCCATAACAAACCAAAAGCGACTCAGATCTGATAGATGACCGTTTGCACATTAATCCCATTTTTGGGAAGTCTATATTCATGTTAAGAAGGTTTGACATTTGATGAGGATGACATAGAAACCCAAGAATAGGCTATATACCTCGTTAGATTGTTGTTAAAAGGAATATAAACCAACTTTCATGAATGGAAGATATTGATGATGATGATGATGATAATGGTTAACGTACACTGAGACCAAACTTTGGTCTATTGGACCTAAAGAAACAAATTATTTAGTTTGATTGAAGATTTTATTCCTATGCTCAAAAAGCTTGGAGAGAAGCCTCCCGAGCTCACTATAATTTTGACATCGTAAAAGGCTAGGAAGGTTAGTGTTGCGACAGATATTATGAAACTAAGATCTAATGTGGTTGTGCGTGAGGCACTCTAAGAGGAAGTGGTTTTCATTCTCGATGTTCCTACTCTCACAGAGATGGCAGATCCTTTCCATCCATGGTGTTTTAGGAACTTCCCAACGACCTATTTCACTATGGAGCTCATAAGAGTTTGTTCTAATCTTCGCTATATTAATTTTCTTCTTTGAGCTAGTTAAAACAGAGAGATACTTTTGATATTCTAGGGTGGGGTTGATGACCTTCTTATAATAACTTAATTTTCTTTTAGCTGCTAAACCTTTCTCACAACACATTTTTTCTTTGAACTTAGAAGTAACAATATTTTTAATGTTATTAATGTTTTGCAATGCATCATTCTCATTGATCTCCCAATGGTTTAACCAGGCCCTCATGTCTTTATATGACCCCTGCTTGAGCCTTAGGTGGTTTTGGCTGGAATTTAAAGCTCGCTTAGGAAGTCTATGATCTCCTATGTTATTGAGTTTGTGTTTGTACAACAGCAGCCTAGTCATAGCCAGGCTCACAATAGGGGAAAGACCCACTTCTATAAGGAGAATAGGATAAGGTGTATTGCTTTTAATTTTCAGCTTATACGTTATAAAACGCTTCTGGATTTGTGGTGAGCACCAGTATTGCAGCAATAATGCTGCAACTCCTGGGCTTCCTACTTTACTTTTATCAACCTGGTAGTTCGTAACAAACTTGGAAGCGACGGTGATGTATGCACAAGTACTAGTTCTTACTGTAGGTTGTCACTTGGTCAACTGGTGCAAGATCACTAGGAGCTCAAGCCAACTTCTATGGATTCAGAAGAAGCTCTATCTGTGATGAAAGAAAGGAAAGCTTACTCTACAGAGGCTACTATACTTGCAGAAAGGAAAAGAAGACTGAAATGTAAAGTAACCCTAGCAAACCCTACTACTAATCCTACTTTTGCAGAAAGAGAGATGAAAACCATGAAATGAATGTCATTACTTAATCTAGGAAGTAAACAACATCTACTCAAGTTGTTTCTAGAAGGAAACAAGAAAAAAACATATTTTAGATTTTTATGTATTTTATGTGAAATTGTCATGCATGTAATTTATTTGTTTGTGAATGTGGCAGTGATTTGGTGGCGATGGAGGGTGACTTTGGGATTTGCAGAGGTGTAGGATGGTGTGGATGGGTCCTAGAAGTCCTCAAGAGGCCTTTTGGAGGCTTTTCCTGCAATCGGATTTCAAACAGGAACCTACAGGAAAATCTACAGGAGGTTGCAGGGGATCTATAGGAGGTCTACATGAGGTCTACAGGAGGATGCCGAGAGATGTTTTGGAGGTTTTAAAGGTAGGAAAGCAAGTGGAAAGGGTAGCTGAAGGCTAGGATGGTGTGTTAAGGTGTATAGAGTCCATCAAGAATGATTGGGAGAGAGAAAGATGGTCGGATTTGTTCAAGGAAAGAGAGGAAAGTCTGTGGAAAAGTGCAGAAACTAAGGTAGATTTGGAATGAATGTTGGGCGACCTGTGGGGGCATAGATCAAAGAGAGATTGTGATGGCTGATTGGCTAAATTGTTGTGAGGAGAGATTTGTTGCAGAAGACCTGAAAATCGAACAATGAGATTAAGCAAGCAAGGAAACTAGACACACCAAAAAACAGAATTTTGCATCAAGCTAGTCTAAACTCTAATCTAGGAAAGTAAATGTTGAGGAATGCTATAATGAGAAAGCATGGAAGGAAACTTATTGCAAGACAGAAATGAGCATGGTGAAAGAGATCTAAAGCAAAGCATTAACCTTCTAACGAACTACAACACTAGAGAATCTATGGAAAAGGCAAATCTGTGTTTTTTGTGGCAGCAAGAGGGTCTTGGCCTCAGTTCATGGTACAAAAGGGAGGAAAGGAGGCCAAGGCTCTGTTGATGGCCCTTTTGTATCTTCTTCTTATCACTATTCAACCTGCTATAGAAAACTTGAATGGAAACAACCTTCTAAATCACCAAAAGCAACCTATTCTTAACCAAGAAAGAAATTTTATCCAACAGCAACTAATTCATAAACTGAAACAAAACATATAAATACAAACAAGAGGAGCTTTACTGCTTGGATTAGGCCTTAACCCAAGAGCTTCAGCCCTCTGAGGTAACTCAGTGCTAGCTCAAGAAAGGTCTCATCTTCATTATCAAATAATAATAGGATTACATGAAACTGTCAACAAAAGTAAGCTCTAAGTTGAGCAGAGCAAAGTTGCAACAAAAATTCAAAAATTTGACTAACTTCCTAATGAGGCCCTAGGCCTCTCTACTTATACAACTGAAGCTTCCAACGACTTCCTTAAAATCAGGGAGGCTCGGCTCCCAAAACTCGAGATAAACATAAGTCATCCTCCACTTGCTCGGTTGCCTCTTTAGTGCATTGATGTGGTTGTTTGTGCTCCGAGCTGCATGATGGAGAATTCGAAGTGGGAAGTCATAAATGAGGGGGATACCCTCCTATAAATCCTCTCCCTTGTCTTCTTCGAATTATTGGTGCCAATTGTCCATGAAATCTTTGACTTTATCTCCAAAATTGAACAAAAATCTGCATTAAACACATATTAGACTCCATCGCATAATGACCAACCCAAATCACTCCATAAGCATAAATATAATAAAAAAACATGCAATAATTTAAGAGAATGGTTGATTAAGCTATGTTAGGAGGCAAAATGAGCCCATATAATTACCCATTTATGGGGCTCATCATCACCCCCTACTGAAGGTGTTGCTCATCCTCTGAGCAACTTAGTCCATTTCCTCATCTTTGATGGCCTGGGTGGCCTCCCTAACATCCCATGCTTCTGCTATGATATCCCCTTCTTTGTCATGGAATCCTGCCTTTCTGTCCACCTCCTCCCATTGATGTTGCTCCTCTTCCTCTTTTCTGCCTTCTAGCAAGCCTAGCAGTAGTGGGGGACTCAATTTGAGGCCAATCCAATTGACCTTTAAACTTTGTAGGGAGCGCTTGTACATTGGCACTCTCCTCAGTGCCTCTTTCATCCTGGTTGGGGAGTGATACTCCCTAATCCACAAACTATGTGGTAAGGAGTTACACCTCCTCATACAAGCATGTACATAGTCATCCCCAAGTAATCTTTCCATATCATCAAAATGTGCAATGACTTGTGCTTGGTCACTGATATATCTTGGGGTGATTTGAGGATTATTGGCAAGCAGTTAGTGTGTGCTGATGAGAGCCATGGGATCTAATGGCTCTGCTCTGATCATTAGGGGCTCAGTCTACTACTTTATCATTAACTTCCTGATCTCTGCTGCCCTTAATTCCTCATGATTCATCCATGATGCCATGGCCATTAGTTGCATGTCCCCTAGCCTAGCATTTGGGTCCCACACATTCATGTCTTTTAGGGCCATGTTATGTAAATAGAATTATGCTATTTTTGCCTTGTCCTCTGATGAACTTTGGTCACATAGGTCCATAAATTGTATGTAATCTTGAAAAGGCATGGTGCCTCTCTGTGCCAAAGTCTTTAACTAAAACTGCAGCCATTGGTCCTTGAGGTATAATCCATATGATTTTTCTGGTGTTCTGCATTGCAGTGCCTCCATGGATCAGCTGGCCATGCATGCCAATTGTGTCTCTTTTTCTTGCAGCTATTTTTTTAGCAATTCATTTTCTGTTTGAAGGTGAGTTCTTATGATTGCTTCTCTATGTCTGGCAGCACTTAGTTCTCTGCCCATTTCTCTAAGTTGATTCTCCATATGGCCAATATCCTCAACTCCCTTGGATTTGGAAATTTGCATCCATCTATGGCTTCTTATTCTTTCTTTCTCCAACTCAAAGAAAAGTGGGATTGCAAACTTCTGTGGAATGATTCTTCCCCCCTCAAGAATATTGTAGTAAGAGCCCAAATTAGGCTGGGGGTCAGGATCTTGAGCCTCTGTTGCTTCCTCCTTCCCTTGTGACTGTCCTTCTAATCTCTTTTCAAAATTTTCGGTGCCTCTCGTAGACTTGTTTTTGGGTCCTATAGTTCTACTTTCCCTTTCCATGTAGGAGACCTAGGAGTCCCTCTTTCATAGGTGATAGGTGCCTTGGATGGGGATGATTTTTCTTCGGCAGAGGGTGAATCTTCAATAAAAGTAGGCACCTTAGAAGAAGGCTGGGGTTTCCCTATTTTGATCCTTGTGCTCTTCCTAGCCCTGAAATACATTGAGGGCTGCCTCTTCCTCTTTTGCTTTGGTTTAATTGGGGTGATGAGGGCAGTGAGATCAGCTGCTGCCTCTCTCTTTAGGGTCTCAGGAGACACTTCTGTCTTTTCTGCCCTTTTTTCCTCTCCTTTTGTCTTCTGTGTCTTTGCTGGTCTTGTTTCCTCTTACTCTATTTTGGTTTCTTCCTCCTCTGGTTTAGTTTCCTTCGTCTCTGTTTTGGTGTCTTCCTCTCCCTCACTATCAGAAGGACTGAGATCATATGTGAGGGCCTTTATATTATCTTCTGCTGTCATGTTTAAGAAGATTTCCCATGCTATGGGGATTGTGAAGGTATGGAGGGCTTCTTCCACTAACAATTTAATTAACTCATGGTGAGCCAACTAATCTAGACCTCCTGCCTTCAACATAATGTTGGATTCTATGAGGGACTGTAGGAGAAAATAGGGGATGCTGAGTTTCTGAGGTGTTGGAGTGTCCATGCCATATCTCAGCTCATGGAGAAGTCTAAAATGGTAGCCATAAACTATGCTATACCTCCCTTCACAAGAAATATATTTAATAATCTGGTAACTGACCTCATCCCAAGGGTAAGGTATGCTCGTCCTCCTAATGCCATTTTTGTCCTCTATAGGATGCTCATTATTTTGGAAGAAGGTTTTCTTGGCAACCTGTCCAATTGGATTTTCATCTTTGCTCCAAGGTAATCCAATAGGAAGGGTGGTAACCCTGCTGATGAATTCTGGGGTGATTTCCAGGGAGAGACCTCTCAAAGTAACAATGGCATGGGTCCTTGAGTGAGGGACTAAAGAAAGGGCAAACTCCTGGGCTCCTTCCTCATGAATTCCTTAGTCATTGTGCTTATACCCCTTTTTAATACCCCAGGTAGAGATGGAGACAAGAATTTTGAAGTAACAGGAAAACAGAGGAAAAACTATGTTTTTTTTTAAAACAGGCAGAAATTTTTTATGTAATTTCTCTCCTTCTATGGACTCAATTTCTCCTTAAAATTATGTCATTCCTTGCACATATTGATATTCAAGGTGGGTATGCACAGAATCTACCTCCTCAAGCCAGAAATCGATCAAAAACCTCGTGTTTTCTCCTTAAAAACAACGTATTGTCCCTCCTGTAGAACTGCCTGTAGGTGCTCCTATAGAACCTATAAGTGCTCCTGTAGAATGCCGATAGCAGGAGGATGGATGAAAGTGATGGAGAACGATGGTTTTGAGGCTATAGGGGTTAGCATAGAGCTTTCTTCAGCTAAGTGGACGAGGATGAAATGGAAGAAAAGGTGGTGAAGGAATTTCGAGGAGGAGTACTTATGTCTTCTTTGAGATATTTTTGGTGATGGGGTGAGTTGGAAAAAAGGGTATGTTGCCATATATGGACCATTCGTCCCCACTGCCCTGTCATTATGGCTCTTTCCTGTAATCACTTCCCATCATTGCATCGGAGTTTGTAGGCGCTCCACTACCTCTCCTTTAGATTTTTCTTTGAGTTGACTAGGCACACATGTGGTGGCATCTTTGAATGAGCGCAGTCAACTGGATGAGGGTGGACAGTTAACTGGCCACCTTTTCTCATTCAATCCTAACCATCTCATTCTCTTATGCATATTTCCCAATTACACAGATGCAATAGAGGATAGGGTTAGTCACTTACCTGCGAGTCAAATGTATGTGTTGTGAGGCATTTTTGGTTCCTTTTGCTGCTGCATGTTTGTATTTCCTCTGTTTTATGCTTTCTGCTCCCTGATGTGTGGCTTGTTTGCTTTGTGTAGGCATCCTCTGGCTAGATCTGGCTTTAGTTGTCCCCTTCAATCCCATTGTTGCACTTCTTTTGCTGATGTGGCTTTATTTTAATGGGATCAGCTGCTACAGGAATTCCTACAGGAGCTCTTGTAGCTGCTTCTCCCTTTAAAATTTTTAGCTGATTTTTGTGTTGGGAGCTATGAGGATGATACCAGGGATGCTAATGAAGATGAAGAGGTACTTGGTAAGCTGTAAGCGAGACTTGAAGGTGCTTCTCCCTTTAGTTTTTGGTTTCTTTCTAAAAAACTGGTTTCTGTGTTTTTTTGATAGGAAGGAAAAAATGATGATGACAAGGTGGTGCAGATGTGGAGTGGATGGAAAAGAGGGTGGATAGTTGTAGGAGGGTCTACCTACTCTTCATGAAACTTCCCAGCCTCCCAAACTGCTTTTTGGAACCATTTCTAGCTCTTTGTGATTTCTACAAGAGCCTCCTGTAGAACACATAGGGTGTCCTGTAGAACACACAGTTTCCCGAAAAAACACAGTGGGGTGGAAGAAAGGTAAGCAATTATGGAGATGAGTGTGGGGGAGATGAAATAGGCTCTATGGCATCTTCTGTTGCTCCCAGTGGTCCACCTGTAACCTGTAATGCACATTAAAATTCAATTATCGTTTCCTTCTTTTCTCTATTTTTTTTCTTGTCTTTTTTTTTTTTTGAAAGACAACTAGGGCGCCTCAAAGAGGTTTTCACCCTATTCCCTGCCCTAGGTGCCTCCAAGGGAGGTCTTCACCCAGGGATCTTATTCTCTTTGTTTTCTTTTTTTGCATCACTGGGCTGCCTCAGAAGAGGTTTTCAACCCAATGATGGGACTCAAACGCCTCATGGATGTTTTCACTTGAGTCCTTATTATTTTTCTTTTTTTCTGCTCCCTCAGTAAGTGGGTGAAGTGGGGACTAAGACCTACTCAACTGCCATCACTTTCTTATTCAGATCTTTAATGAACTCTTGCTTGGAGAGGGGCTTCTTCTAAATCTTCAACCTATGTCCATTAACAAGCATGGGGATGGCTTCCTCATCAATGGTTATGATTAGAACTAAACCATTGTCATTGAATTTTTCCACAGTGTAGGGTCCCAGCCATCTTGTCCTCAGCTTGCCTTTGAAGTCTTCAAACCTTGAGTCATAGAGTAGTGCCCAATCTCCCTCTTGGAATTGCTTCTCTTTGATATTTTTGTCATGCCATATTTTCCTCTGAAGCTGAACTACCTCTGTGTGGAGAAGGGCTTGCAATCTTTGTTCATCCAATCCATTGAGCTAGATTAGTCTTTCTTTTTGTGCATGGCTGAGGTCTAGGTCCAACTGAGTGTCATTCTTATTGTATTGTATTCAAATTCTATTAACAACAAATCCTTCTTCCCATAGACCAGTTCATAGGGTGTGAACCCCGTGGTGGTCTTCCATGTTGTGTTGTAGGCCCAGGTGGCCTCAACTAGTCTATCCGACCAATCGTTTCTGCTGCTGCTCACTACCTTGGTCAGAATTCCTTCCAAAGCTATGTTAGTGATTTCCACCTGCCCATTGGCTTGTGGATGGTAAGGGGTGGAAGTCCCGTGCTTGATTCTATGATGTGTGAGCAGGTCTTCAATTACATTGGAAGTGAACTGACTACCTTGATATGTGACCAATTTCCTTGAATACCTGAACTTGTAGAATATGTTTTCTCTCAAAAAATCAGCTACTTTTTCTTCTGTTGCTGCCTTGATTTCTTTTGTTTCTGCCCACTTTGTTAGGTAATTGGTGCACATAATGATGTATTGCTTCTGTTTTGAAGGAGGGTTGATAGGACCCACAAAGTCCATGCCCAACTTCTCAAATGGCTCAAAAGTCACTTGAGGTTGCATGGGCATCTCATCCTTTGGAGTAGGTTTCCCCATCCTTTGACACCGATCACATTGGCTGGTGTTTCTTCTCACATCTTGATGAAGAGTAGGCCAATAGTAGCCTGCTTGCCAGATTTTGAAGGTAGTTCTTTTTGTTGCAAAGTGACCTCCACAAGGGCCATCATGACAAGTCAGGAGGATGTCAAAAAATTCCTCCTCCTTGACACATATTCTCAAGATCTGATCTGAGCTAAGTTTGAAGATATTACACCCAATCCAAGTGAAAGGGGTGCTTTTCCTCACGATCTTGCTTTTCTCTTTTGAGGGCAAGTTAGGTGGAAACTGTGCTGAAACCAAGTAATTTGCTATATTAGCAAACCATGGAGAGAGTACTGAGATGGCAAACAGGTGTTCATCTAGCATTTGACCATCCACCATTCCTTCTTCACTTGCAGGCAAATTTACTCTAGACAAAAATTCAGCAACAACATTTTCTTTACCAGGCTTATCAACAATGGTCAAATCAAACTGCTGCAGTAGAAGCAACCATCTAATAATGCGAGCATTCGCATCCGGTTTGTTCATTAAATATCTAATTGTAGCATGGTCAGTGTGCACAAAGGTTTGATAGCCTGTGATATAATGTCTGAACTTGTTTAAAGAATACACAATAGCTAGGAGTTCCTTCTCGGTCATTGTGTAGTTTAACTCTAACTTTAACAAATTTTTGCTTATAAAATATATGGCATAAGGTAACTTCTCATCAATTTGTCCTAAGGTTGTTCCTATAGCTTTGTTCGAGGCATCAGTGTGAATGTGGAAAGGTAGGGCCCCGTTTAGGCCTCTCAAAATTGGGGCAGTCACAAGTTTGCTCTTCAAGGTATCTAAGGCTTCTTGACAGTTTTTTGACCAAATAAATTCGACATCTTTACCTAAAAGACCAAACAATGGAGAGGCTAGCTTGTTGAAATATTTAATGAATCTTCGGTAATATTCAGCTAAGTCTAGGAAACTTCTGACATCTCTCACCTTTTGAGGAGGTGGGACCCTTTGGATGATGGCAACTTTGTTGGGGTCCACCTACAATCCTTGTTGTGATATTGCATGACCTAGCACAGTCCCTTCAATCATCAAAAAATCACATTTTTCCGACTGAGGGACAGGTTCATCTTAATACATTTGTCCAAGATTTTTCCTAGGTTAGGTAAAGCTTCTTGAAAGTCAGAACCATCAGGAGTAAAATCATCCATATATATTTCCACTACATCATGAACCAGTTCAGAAAATATACTCAATACCGCTCTCCGGAAGGTGGTTGGAGCATTGCACAAACCAAAAGGAAGGACCTGGTATGCAAAATTACCCCAAGGACAAGTGACAGTGGTCTTATCATGGTCTTTTGGGCTGATTTGAATCTGATTGTACCAGCTATACCCACCTAGGAAGGAGACATGGAAAATTTTAGGGGCGAATTTTCGCCCTTGGGCTAAATTAATGGGTTTTATATTTTTATTGGGCTAATATTTTGTATCATAGTACATTGCTACAAATCGCCTCAAATTTATTTTATAAAAAAATTAGGTATGGAGGTTAGCCCACCTTATTTTAAGGGAGAGGGTAAAAAAAGTAAATTTAGCCCTTGAAATTAGGAGTTACAATCTTCCATTCGTCCTCATTTTCAAGAAAATGTATTTATGATAGTTATAAATAAAAATATAAATACAGTGGAGGTATGGTAAATAAATAAAAGATCTTTTTATACTACTCCAAAGGTATGGTAAATAAATAAAAATACAAATAAACTATAGGTATGGTAAATAAATAAAACCTCTTTTTATATTTAGTCCATAACCCTCTTTCTATTTAAGAAGGCTAAAAAACGAGGTTTCATTTAAGTGAATCCTATGGGCCAAATACCATATTTATAAAAGAGGTATGGTAAATTAATAAAAATATAAATAAACGAGAGGTATGGTAAATAAATAAAAATATAAATAAACTATAGGTATGGTAAATAAATAAAATCTCTTTCTATATTCAGTTCATAACCCTCTTTCTATTTAAGAAGGCTCAAAAAAGAGGTTTTATTTAATTGAATCCTATGGGCCAAATACCATATTTATAAAAGAGGTATGGTAAATTAATAAAAATATAAATATAGGAGAGGTATAGTAAATAAATAAAACATTTTTTATATTTACTCCATAAGCCACCCTATAGTTACGAACACTCAAAAAATGTGTTATTTTTAGGTGAAGCTTATGGGCCAAATACCATGGGCCAAATTATTATTAATACCATGCAAAAAAACATTATTAACCCTAATATTAGTATTAATAAAAATAAAGATGGCACATGGTATTGACCCATGGTATTCACATAGAATGCAACCTATTTAAAGGCGGGAATTAAACTAGCATAGATCCATCTTTACTCTGGATCAAATATCGTGATATGCAAACTAACATAGAGTGAAAAAATATTTGATCCCTCTCGGGCTTGATAGATCAAGAGTAAAAATGGTTCTTGTAATTTAATGTCACTTAAACATTTTAACTTGGTTAAAATAAAAAAAAAAAAAAAATAAAAAACAATTATTAATTTTATTAATTTTTATAAATTACTAATAGTAGTTTTTAAGCTCGAGGTTTATGATAACCCATGGTATTGACCCATGGTATTCATGTGAACATAGACTATTTAAAGGGGAAATTCTATCAGCGTAGATCCATCTTAATTCCGGGTCTACCAAGTGCTGGGAGGGATAAATAGATTTCATCCCTCTAAGAGTGGTAGATGTGGAGTTAAGATGGATATAGGTTGGTTTTTATGATAATGAAGATATTAAATAGACTTAGGAAATTATATTGTAAAAAAAATCTTAAGGTGAATGGTTAAAGCTACATTTAGTCACTTCACAAAATTTAGTAAAAAATACTGATATCTCCATTAATATTGTTTTTTTTTATTTAACAACAACAAAAAAATTCAAAACAATGAAATCTTAACTCTTTCCGCATCACCCTCGCAGAAGAGAGATAGTCGCTGCCCAGATTTCCCACCATTTTTCAAACATTCTCAATATGATATCTTCATGAAAATGTTAAGGTACTGATCTTGGATTAGTTGTTTGAAAAATATGCTAGTTTGTACAACCTTTCATCTTCTTTGCTATTCTTAGTTTGTCGTAATGATCTGTAGGGGTTGGGTCACTGCACCATATTATCCTAAAAGGCAGAGATTGTGCACCAAAAAGGAAATTAATCCACATGTTACAACGCTGTTAAAAATGGTATGAAGGTAGTGAATTATGCTAATAAGAAATTTAGATTAGGAGAGACGTAATCAAATTTTATTATTTAATTGAAGATTTCTAATTAAAATAATAATAAATCTACATTTATATATTTATATCTTGATTGGAAGGCTTTTGACAACGGTCACTTCTTTCCATTAGATCCACTTCAGGCCCTTTGCTACTACTTCATTATATTATATAGTTGGGGCTTGCTACTTGTTAGCTTGTTGGGGTAAACAAACTTGAAGTGTTTTTTTTTTTTGTATCTCGCAGTTG